>BMAO01007088.1:0-14227 GCA_019973975.1 Trichonephila clavata
GGCCTCTTTTTAGTACAAGTTTTTAAAAGAGATGCTCTCCAACGTTGGCACCTTCCTTAACCAAAAAAAGGGGACCGAGTCGACTCTTGTGTCGACTCGGTCCCCCTTTTTCTGGGCCCATGGGCATTTTTACAGTTCAAATATATTTACAGTTTTTCTCACTTACTCTACCAGATCCGCCATTTGTCTATTGTATTCAGCCTGCAGCTTATTGAAATGCTGCAGGTATCTGGCAAAACGATAAGACTTCACCATGGTGCACTCTGAAATGTCAAAGAATTCGTGCACCTCATTGTGCAGGTGATCTGGTAGAGTTCGGTCATTGAGGTCCTGGAACTTTGGCAGAGTCTCCAAGTTTATTGTAAAGAGCCCCAGCTGCTCAAAGATTTTGCGCTGGTCGGTTCCCTTGACCACGATGAGGCCTCGATTTCCTTGCGCCAGGTGACAAAATTTGCCCCTGACGCAAAAGGACAGGTATTCCAGTGGCACAGATCCAGGGATGTGACTCTTCAGACAGAGGCGCTCGTTAATAAAACGGTTGGCCCGACAGTCTTTCGAGGTGGTAATTAGGTTTGAATGATCCACCGTGATGCAAATTACTTCTGGGTCTTTTCCATCCTCCGGAATCGTGGCAATGGACAATTCGACGGGCACAGGCTTGCCTCCACGGTGAAACACATTGGCATGGGCGAAGAAGGCTAAATGAGACATGTTGCTTTCAGAGAACTCTGAGAGAGAATGTCTCTGGCTGCTGATGCTCGCCTTTTATACTCTGGTGGGTCACGTGAATCGATTCCTATTGGCTGATACTCTCCAACATTGAAACACTATCCATATCATGAGTCATCTATTGTCTTATTGATTCAGCATTGAAACACTATCCATATCATGAGATATCTATTGTCTTATTGATTCAGCATTGAAACACTATCCATATCATGAGATATCTATTGTCTTATTGATTCAACATTGTGATGACCTCGCAAAAAATACAAGCATCACTAGGCACTTTTTGACTGATTCTATCCAACAGGACCATGCAAAAAAATAAAACTACACTCGCCAAGCATCTTTAGGTTGAATCTGTTCATCCTTGGTAGAAATCTTGTGGCCTCTTTTTAACACAAGTTTTAAAAGAGAAGCCTCCAACGTTGGCACCTTCCTTAACCCAAAAAAAGGGGGACCGAGTCGACTCTTGTGTCGACTCGGTCCCCCTTTTTCTGGGCCCATGGGCAATTGTTTTTACTCTACCAAAGCTGAAACTTTGGAGCTCCATTCCGCCTGCAGCTTGTTGAACCGCTGCAGGTATTTTGCAAATTGAAACGATTTCAGCATGGTGCAATGAGACACGTCCCCTTCTTCGTGGAGGTCATCATGCATGGGGTTGGGAAAGGTTCCATCACAAAGGGTGTTGAATTTGGGCAGCATCTCCAGAGCCATGGTGGAGAGTCCCAACTCTTTGAATGTTTTTTGCTGCTTTGGGCTTTTGACTACGATGAGGCCTTTTCTACCTTGGGACAGCTGGTCAAACATGCCCCTCACGCAATATCGCAACCATTGCGCCGGCACACTCTTGGGCAGCGGGCGCACCAGACGAAGACGGGCGTTTTTGCAGGCATTGGAACTCATGTCTTTGGGTGTGGAGGTCAGGTCCTCGTGGTTCACCGTAATGCAGAGCACTTCGGGATCACTGCCATCCCTGGGAATGGTGGCAATCGATAGCTCGATGGGCACTGGTTTGCCCAGGTGGTGCAACACGCTGGCATGGGCAAAATAGGCGGGTTGATTCGACATGTTGCTGAGAGAGAATAATTCTGCTGGCTAGAGGCTGGCGTTATATATGCTCGAGGAGCGTGACGTCAACTGGCATTCCATGTGCCAAGGCCTTTTGATGCGAGCGCTCCACGTGTTTTTCCAAAGCCCGTTTCCAAGGTTGGGGCATCAGCAGACGCCAAGGGAGGTGTTTATCTCGATGCATTTCCCAATCATCCAACCACGTTAATAATGTCACGTACACATCCACCAAACGCGTGCATTGCGTGAGATTCAACGCGTACGCCTCCTTATTGTGGGGTTGATACGCCTCCCAAACTCGGCGAGACGGGGGACGACCCAATTGAAAAAATCTCAACTCGACTCCTGGATCCCACGTCAAATCCAAATGACTCGTAAACACGACCACTGTTTTTCCAAACGACCGAGGAACGTGCACACCAAAATTGGGCTCAAAAATAATGGTGTAAGGATAGTCTTGCTCGAAATATGTAACTCGATCCGGCCACCGACCCAGATTTCCAAAAACAATCGTAGTGCGAGAACGACACTGGTCCAATAAATTTTGTACCGAAACCATTTTTTTTACATCCTCTTGTGTAATGTGTCAAGGTTGGTATTTTTTTGGACAAAAAAATCAGACTTGTTTCCATAAAACAATTTTTTTTATTTACAAAAAATTATGTACAAAAAAAATGTACAAAACAATCATTATTTACAAATATTACATACACAACTGCCAAGATTTATTTGCAACACAAATTTAGAGGTTCTGTCACTTTAAACCCAACAGTGTATCTTTTCATAGGGTTCATTCTGGGCATTGTCAAATCCAGGGGTGCTTCCGGCTGCTCCATGGCCAACCCCTCTTCAAAATGGTCCAAAAACGATATAATGTCATTATTTGGATCAAAGAGGGAAGGCACCGTATGAATCAGCTGGGGTTCTTGTGCATGGGCTGGGGGGGCTTCCATCACTTGTTCAGGCCCCAAGCAGTCTCCAAATACGTTTGACATTAAATGGTCAAACGAGGTCTCCACAGGTGGATCTGGAAACTGGATCTGCTGAGGTGGAAACTGGACAGGTGGATCTGGAAACTGGATCTGCTGAGGTGGAAACTGGACAGGTGGATCTGGAAACTGGATCTGCTGAGGTGGAAACTGGATCTGCTGAGGTGATTGAGACAAAGGTGGATCTGGAAACTGGATCTGCACAGGTGATTGAGACAAAGGTGGATCTGGAAACTGGATCTGCACAGGTGGCTCTGGCTTACGAGTCTGCTGAGGTAATCGAATCTGCACAGGTGGCTCTGGTAATTGAATCTGCACAGGTGGCTCTGGTAATTGAATCTGCACAGGTGGAATGGACACGGGTTGAGGAGCAGCCAAGGCAGGTCTGGCAATCATCACAGGGGGTCGTACGACCGGTGTAACGAGTGTTTTGTGGGATTTTTTTGGAATCCTAAAATGTTTCTTGGGGGGAGGATACACCTCTTCCTCCAAAGGTCGCTTGCTCGTCTCACCATGAGCCGGGGTCGGAGGAGGTAGCTTGTAGGCTTTCTGATGATATCGCTTCACCTTTCGGAAATCCCCCAGGTTGAATCCGCTCTGAACAAGTTGAGGAAGAATAGTTTCGGGGATAATGTCCACCCCAAATACGGTCTTTTGTACTGTAAGTAAAATGTAACGAGTTCCTGCCGGGATGGGATAGGCTGTATGGGGCTCCAACACTTTTCGATGATAGAGCATTTGGTCAAAGGCCTCAAAACTCCTTCTATACAGATTGAGTTTGCTTTGATACTTTAAACTGGAGGAGGGCAGTTCGTACATCAGCATGGGCACATGGGTAGTTTGGATCAAATGAATCTCCCCCCGTTTCACGGTGCGAAGTCCAAAGGTGAATCCAGTTTTTACGATGTACATGTTTTCGTACAGGAATCCCATCCGTTTGTCCGTATTCTTCAGCGGTCGATCGGGATTTCTCATTAAGCCTTGCGACACCTTTTCCCACATCATCTCGTCCGGTTCAAAGGGATTTTGTCTCCTCGCTGCCAACACGGCCCGCTTGAAATTGTCCATATACGATCGTCTGCAATGCCAACTATCGTTACAAAACATGACAAACACACGTTTCGTGGCCATCTCCTGATACAGGATGAATGCTTTGACGAGGCCCTGTCGAGCTGCATATTCCAACGTCTCGATTTTCTCGGGCAGCGTCACTGGTACCACGGTGCTGGATAGGTGCTCTGGGAAGGCATCGATTGCGTCCATGCTGCTGGCGAGTCGAGAGACGACTGATTTGAAGCGTCCCAACGAGCTCTCCTTTTATACGTTTCAGACAGGATGTGGGCGGAGCTTGCCCAAACCAATCTTGCTCACGAATGAAAAATGGGATTGATGGGTTGATGCAGAATGGCGCACATGCCTTGCACGGCTACCCAACGATGACAGTGCGTCTCGCTACAAAAGGGACATTCCCCCCTGTTTCGTTCGTTGGCATTTAACAGCATCACGGGAATTCTTTTGAACGGACTGGCTGAGCTCCAACTCGCTTGAATTTCTTTAAATTTGACCTTGGATTGTTGATCCGTCACGCAAATGGTACCGATATTGAGGTAATGTAAATATTTAAATAGTTCGTTGGGACATTGCCGATCCATGGCATACGAGACGACACCGTTGGTGAGCGTGAATCCCTCGTCTCGGAGACACAACACGGCCAAACCTTGGCTGTGGAAAAACACTTGAGCCGACACTTGAGAAGTGGGAATCAATCGATGGGCATACGGGGGTCGCCTGGGTCTAAAGTCAGGTCTACGATAGGGTGGTCGGAAATTGGGTCTGCGATACAATCTGGGATCTCGGGGCCTATTCTCGTTTCGTCGAGGAGAAGGTCGAGAATCTCGTTGAATGATGGAAGCTACGTTTCTCACAGGTGAATTCATCCTTCTCACAGGTGAATCCATCCTTCTCACAGGTGAATCCATCCTTCTCACAGGTGAATCCATCTTCTCACAGGTGAATCCATCCTTCTCACAGGTGAATCCATCTTTCTCACAGGTGAATCCATCTTTCTCACAGGTGAATCCATCTTTCTCACAGGTGAATCCATCTTTCTCACAGGTGAATGCATCTTTCTCACAGGTGAATCCATCTTTCTCACAGGTGAATGCATCTTTCTCACAGGTGAATGCATCTTTCTCACAGGTGAATGCATCTTTCTCACAGGTGAATGCATCTTTCTCACAGGTGAATCTGCATCTTTTCGCTTTGACACAGGTGAAGAAACAATTGGTTCAGGTGCAACAGGTGACGCTACCTTTGGCAGAGGTGAAGAAACAATTGGTTCAGGTGCAACAGGTGACTCCACCTTTGGCACAGGTGAAGAAACAATTGTTTCAGGTGCAACAGGTGACTCCACGGAATCAGAGGATTCTTCAAATTCCATTCGTTGTGGAGACTCAATGAATTGTTCAGGTACCATAGGTGATTCAGGTAAGGATTCATAAATCATGGATTCTTCTTGAGATGGCTCATGGGATGGAGAAGCCACTGGAGTCAGTGGTAAAGGTGAAAACACAGGTGTTGGTACATTGAACAAGTCAATCAAATCATCATACTCTGGAGAAGAATCCATTGTGTACGATTGAGTATGACGAGACGCGTGCAGTATTTAAACTCTTCTCTCTCTAAAAAAAAAAAAAAAAAAAAAAAAAAAAAAAAAAAAAAAAAAAAAAATTTTTTTTTTTTTTTTTTTTTTTTTTTTTTTGTATCAACCTTTGTTAGTCTGAAAGGTTTGCAAGTGATCTCGAAAGTTGAGAGATGGCTGAAGGAGGTTGAAGGAACCTTTTTATTCTATTGTTCCAACGCCATGTATTGGAAGAGATCCTGTCCACTCTTTTTCTCTGCCACAACTTTGTCAATATTTTATTTTCAACTGACATATTTTGCAATTTAGCGTTCAACTCCTTTTCTTTTGCTTTCAACACGTCATTTTCCTCTTTCAACAAGTCTCTTTCCCTCTGAATCACGTCCCTTTCCCTTTCAATTAGGTCGCTTCTCGCTTTCATCTCGTTGAGAATTTGATCGTTTTTCACTTTCATCTCGTTGAGAATTTGGTCGTTTTTCACTTTCATCTCGTTGAGCTTGGACCTTAATATCACCTTGTGGTCCATGGCACATGCTTGTTTTGTTTTCTTGACCTCATTCATCATATTTTGTTGTTTACGAGACAACACGTACATTTCATCTTTAATGCGTTGAAATGAACGCTCGGCTCCATGGTTTCCCTCCTTTACATGCAATTTTTTGTTACCGTATAGATTCAAATACAGAGGTGTCAATTCCTCCGTTTCCTCGTAACGCGGATGCAAGGGAATCACACAATTTAAACACTTCCAGCCCGTCACATGGATGGGTACACTCCATTTCAAATGACCCCACGCGTCCGGTACACGCTTGGCAACCTTTTCCCAATTCGACACATTTTTACTGCCCACCTGCTCCCACAGTAATTTTTCTATTCCACCTGGAAATAGAGTACAGAGAAAAGCAATACTGTGCGGGTGTAAGGGTCGATTGATGTGAAAATGCGATCCATTCTGCAGATTGTTTAATTGTTCAGGAATCTCGCCCTTGTCACACGACGATTTGGGTTGACTCACGTAGACGATGGTTCGCACCAGATGAAAGGCATTTTTAATCTTGACGCATTTTTTGGCATGACCGCTCTTGGGAAAATCATAACGAACTTTTCCTTTCCAGACGTCTTCAAACGCACTCTCTTGTTCACACGCTACAATCATGTGTCGATGCTGTAGGGTACCCCCACCATCACACAGACACCAAAAGGGTAATAGGACACATTGATCTTGAATCTTTTCCATTTCCCGGCGAAACGTATCAAATACATCCTGTTTTACCATAATGTGAAACCACACCCAATCTTGCCTCAAATAACGCTGAATCATTCCCCACACATCTTTTCCTATCCCCTCTTCCCACATGTCGGGTTTTTCAAGCAACGCATCATAAAACCCACCATATTCGCTCAATCTATCTTTGGTACGACCCTGCATTTCCCGAGGCATGGGTTGAAAGTGTCTACATTCACACACTTTCTCCCCCCTCACCTCTTCCATAATCTCCTCTTCCACCTTGGCCTCGTCTACGAAACGTTGCAAACACGACGTGAGATGATTTATGTTTTCAGGACGATTCTTTTGTCCATGAGGCCATTGTTTTCTTCCGAAACAAAACATGCATTGCTTCCGACCGTCCACCTTATGTGTTTGGGACGCATGTTTTTTATAAAAGTGACGCACGGTCATTTGCTCCAGACATTTGGAACACTCTACCAGCGTGCCAGAGCATCTATTGAGATGTCTGTAAAATGAAGTAGAGGATTTGAACATGTCTCCACGGTCACAAGAAGACGATTGTGTAATAAGCAAGCATTAACCTTATTTATCGTGGATCTGTTCTCGTTTCCTAACCCCCCCTTTTGAGTTTCCTTCTTTGAATTTCCCAGTTTAAATTTCCCTCTTGGAGTTTCTCCGTTTGAGCGATGCCCTTGGAAGGAGACGTGGGGCCTCAGACATGTCCCCCGTTGGATGGAATTCATTGGATAAAACTCCCGTGTTTGGCTTCCCTTCCATGATTCGTTCTTTGTACCCCCTTTCAACTGTTTCTTCAACATTCTTACTACACGGTTCCATATTGTTTCCCATCTCGAGTTTTTTACCTGAAAAGCACTCCACAGGACCTTTTACAGGCCTCTTTACCTGTTTGAAACATTCTTACTACACGGTTCCATTTTATTTGCCCTCTCGAGTTTTTTTTACCTGAAAAGCACTCCACAAGACCTTTTACAGGCCTCTTTACCTGTTTGAAACAGGCCCAAAAAACAGGCCCATTATAGCAAGTAGCAGTATAATAAGGAACGTTTTGTTTCCTAGTTCATAATGTATCAAATAATAAGGTGAGTGAAAGGATGAAAATGAAAAGAAGAAATGAATCAAAAATAAAAATAATTTAATAAAATACAGGTAAAATGAATAAAATACAGGTAAAATAAATGTTTCTTGCAAAACATAAAAAATCATTTCAATGGCAGATGGACAAATGATTCTCTCAACAGTTCCACATCAAACCTTCCAACGTTGGTGAGAGGAGGGACCCAAAAAAATGGAAAGGACGTGCTGAGCACATCCTTTCCATTTTTTTGGGTTTGACATTCAAAGTTCAAACAGTCTGCTTACACAGGGGGCAGGTGGGACTCTGGGTCCGCTCCAAACATGCTTTGTGAAACATGTGTCTACATTCGGTCGTGAGGGGAAAATGCATGGGCTCCAGGCAAATGGGACATTTTTCAGGCACGCCAAACACGGGATCTGGGAAGGGAGCACTGTACAAGAGTTGAAGAGCCGTGTGACCCAGCGTCACCCATTGTTCCAAATCCTGCGAGCCCCCATAAGACCAGGCCACGCTCGCCTTTCGGTACAGATCAGGTTTCATGCATTCTGTCCAAATGCCCCGAATATAGGCGCCGTGACCCCTTTCAGCCATCTTGTGGAGCACAAGGTCCTTGGATTTGAAAGGTTCGGCGGCAAAGAGAAAGGCGAGAGAGCGCAATTTTCCAGATTCCCCCGAAGGACAGAGAACGTTGCACAAGGCATCGAGGTCGTGGAGATGGCGTTGAAAGTCCTGCACCGTCAACACCTCTGGAATGGGTAAAGCATTCAGACGATTCCGGAATTCTTTTAAAAAGGCAGCAAATTCCCCGAAATCGGGGGATGAATACTTGACCAGGCAGTGTGCAAACGCTAAATCGTCTCGCATCGTGAGGAATGAATGAGCTCTCTCGCCTCGAGTGCCTCGCTTTTATAGCAGGGAGAAGGCTTCTGATTGGTCGATGCAACTGATATGGAATTTCAAGGCTGGTAGGATTTAAAAAGGATTCATGAGTAACACTTTTAATTCAACCTTGGCTTGAAAAGAGACTTGAGCTGCTAGCAAAATTATTTTTTCGTAAGTATTAGTTTCAACCTTGGCTGGAAAAGAGACTTGTGCTGCTAGCAAAAGTATTATTTTTGAGAAAGGGTAGCGTCATTTTTTGCAAGTGTCTCATTCCATAGGTTCCAACCTTGGCATATTTATTGACCCAAAAAAATGGGAGAATGATTACTGGTCCCGAGCTATGCTCCTTTCCAGCAATCATTCTCCCATTTTTCTGGGGCTCAACACAATGTCTACCTTTAAAGGTCGGGTTCTCGCAATGGATTGGGTGCCCTGCAGAGAGGACAGGTGTTTTGCACGTCCAGATGTTGTAACAAGCACCGCATGTGGAACAGGTGCCCACAATGCGTTCTTTCTGGCCAGTGCATAGGGCTCAGACAGATGGCACATGAATCTGGTACTTGGAACACGCTCTCGGGCCATTTCAATCCATAGCACCCATCCAACACTGCTTGAGCCAAGTGTGTCCAGGCGGTCAGGTGTTGGGGACCGTGTCTCCTCCACGCCTTGTAGGCCAAGTGATATAGTTTTGGTTTCGCCAAACTAGTCCAAAGGGCTTGTAGAAAGGCCCCTTTTCCTTTGGCAGCCTCCTCCTCCAAATAATCACTGTGCAGGTGGGCCGGTTCTGCATACACAACACATTCAAAGGTGGGCAGGTCACGGGGATCGTAATCGGGCAACACCTTTTGTAGCAGTTCAGCAACGGTTACATCGTGGATGGACTCGACCGTTATGATGTCAGAGGGCATCATAGTCTGCAGGCACTTTCGAAAATTAATCATAAAGGTTATATAGTCCCCAAGATTAGCCTCCTGGTACTTGGCCAGATAGAGTGTAAAAGCTTTCTCGTCTTCCATGTCTCAGGAATAAATGAAGCAGAGAGCGTCTGAGCCCTGCTTTTATAGTCGAGAGAAGGAGGAAGTGGTTTCTGATTGGCCGATTGTTTTGATAAGGGTTCCCAAAGATGAAAGGGGGTCGCCTTTCAAGAGGCAAAGGTCCATGTGATTACCCAACCTTGGCATATAAAGTGTATAAAAAAAAGGGGAGTTTGGGCCAAAGCCCAAACTCCCCTTTTTTTGGTAGGAAAGAAAACAGACGCATTATTACAATAAAAAATTATTTATTGACATTTTTTACAGGATGAAGGATGAATCGACATATACCGGATTTCAACATAGGATGATGGTCAGGCACAAACAAAACAATGCTATGGGTTGGTTGAGCAGGGGTCTTTGGTTGGATGGCGAGTTTTTTATTGGGCAAGAAGGGTGATCGTTCCAAGAGTCTCTTGCCAAGCTCCAGGTGGGAAGAATAGGCCTGGGTACTCTTGTTGCATCGGGTCATCAGAGGTGGAGTAGGCAGGCGTGATGTCACCTCGACATGGGCTCCAGTCATCAAAAGAGAGGGATCCATCATCTCCAAAGGTGTGTCTGGTCTCTCGGGTAAGGATTCCACAAGTCTTTCAGCAGGGGGTGTAGGAATTTTGTCAGCTGATTGTTCTACAGGTGTAGAGGCACTTTCAACAAGTGGTGTAGGAATTGTCTCAGGTTCAGCTGTAGCACGTTCCTGAGGAGGCTCCAATTTTACACCAGCATTCAAAAACGCAATCTCCAAAGGTGTCTTGGGAGCGTTTGGAGATTGCATCTGACGCATGTCCTGCACCTTTTGGATAAAGTCTTGGATCCATTTCCTCACCAAGATGGAATCGGGGATGGGAGAGTCTTGAACTTTCAAGACGGGTGAGGTTTTGTAGCTTTCCACAAAGAGCTTGCCTGGATTCTCTATCAAAGCAAAGCCCATTTGGAGACTGGAGGCAAAACTAGCGGCCAATGACGAGAGTTCGGCATTCAAAATGTTAAAGACAACATCGGGAGTCACGAGTTTAGACTTTTCAGTCATGATTGGATAGCGTTTGTAGAGCGGTAGCACATCCTTGCCTTGAATGACCAGGTTGTCGAAATGTTTGGAAAATTCATACACTTTGGATCGACCCAAGAGAGCTCCAACGTCGACCAGTCGAAAGTAGAGCTTGCCATCTTGTCCCACCATGGCAGCCAATGGATAGTGTTGATGGGGTAAAAGCAGTTTGAACCACATGTCGTCTCGAGGAAACACTGAGCGTGTGTGAGGTTCAACGGAAAGCACTGGAGCTTTTATACTCTTTATCTGAAAAAAAAAATAAAATTTTGATAACATTGACTTGACAACATTGTCTTAAAAAAATTTTTGTGTGTGTAGAATACAATGTCGACTGTTTTCAATGCTTTACTGTACATTATGAGTTTATTAAGTATCTCCAACCACCATCTTTGAGTTTCTTTGTTTCAAACACACCTTTTGAGTTTCTTTGTTTCAAACACACCTTTTGAGTTTCTTTGTTTCAAACACACCTTTTGAGTTTCTTTGTTTCAAACACACCTTTTGAGTTTCTTTGTTTCAAACACACCTTTTGAGTTTCTTTGTTTCAAACACACCTTTTGAGTTTCTTTGTTTCAAACACACCTTTTGTGCTTCTTTGTTTCAAACACACCTTTTGTGCTTCTTTGTTTCAAACACACCTTTTGTGCTTCTTTGTTTCAAACACACCTTTTGAGTTTCTTTGTTTCAAACACACCTTTTGTGTTTGGGTTTAAACACACAGTAAAATTAATTTTATTTTTGTGAATGCCCCATGTCTGCATTCATTTTCATGTTTCAAACACATTTTTGTGTTTCTTTGTTTCAAACACACCCTTTGTTTGGGTTTAAACACACAGTAAAATTAATTTTATTTTTGTGAATGCCCCATGTCTGCATTCATTTTCATGTTTCAAACACATTTTTGTGTTTCTTTGTTTCAAACACACCCTTTGTTTTCGTTTGAACAAACAATAAAAACAATTTTATTTTTGTGAATGCCCCACCTCGACCCACCACTGCATTCACTTTTAAGTTTCAAACACACCTTTTGTATTTGTTTGTTTCAAACACACCTTTTGTATTTGTTTGTTTCAAACACACCTTTTGTATTTGTTTGTTTCAAACACACCTTTTGTATTTGTTTGTTTCAAACACACCTTTTGTATTTGTTTGTTCCAAACACACCTTTTGTATTTGGTTTGTTTCAAACACGCAATGAAAATATTTTTATTTTTTTGTGAATGGCCCTCCACGACCCACCACTGCATTCACTGTGTCGTTTCAAACACACTTTTGATGTTGGAATTGGCACACACCTTTGTTTTGTTTCGTCAGTTGTTGTTTGAAAAGACACAATGTGTCTTTTTACTTACACCATTTCCATTTGTTTCAGGAGAAACCCACCCCATTGTATTATTTGTTTAAACCAATGTTGGAGGGTGTAACACGAAATTAGAGTTTGGTATGAGAATGGGCAAAGTGCCACAAGACGGAAACGGATTTCGATAAAACCGAGTTTGGATCAAATACCACAAGACGGAAACGGATTTCGATAAAACCGAGTTTGGATCAAATACCACAAGACGGAAACGGATTTCGATAAAACCGAGTTTGGATCAAATACCACAAGACGGAAACGGATTTCGATAAAACCGAGTTTGGATCAAATACCACAAGACGGAAACGGATTTCGATAAAACCGAGTTTGGATCAAATACCACAAGACGTAAAGCGGATTTCGGTAAAAAATACAAAGCGAGCGTTCGATTTCGGTAAAAAAACGAGTTTGCATTTAGTGCCACAAGACGGAAAGCGGATTTCGGTAAAAAATACAAAGCGAGCGTTCGATTTCGGTAAAAAAACGAGTTTGCATTTAGTGCCACAAGACGGAAACGGATTTCGGTAAAAAATACAAAGCGAGCGTTCGATTTCGGTAAAAAAACGAGTTTGCATTTAGTGCCACAAGACGGAAAGCGGATTTCGGTAAAAAATACAAAGCGAGCGTTCGATTTCGGTAAAAAAACGAGTTTGCATTTAGTGCCACAAGACGGAAACGGATTTCGGTAAAAAACGAGTTTGCATTAAGTGCCACAAAAGAACATATTAAATACATGATATTGTGTAAGATGCCTCGGGCGGGAGGACTTTTACGAAAATTCTAGCGCGTATGCACGTATAGAATGTTTAAGGATAGAGCAGCAAAACTCCAGACCGCCAGAGTGATTATTCAAATAATTTACCAGAATTTTATTTCTTGCTTCCAGCACCTGAAAAGAAACACATATATACACTTAAAAAGGGAATGGTTTCTCTCCTCTGTCTCTGTTTGCAAAAGTGCATAAAGAATGTTTAAGGATAGATCAGTAAAATAGATTTGATTATAACCATTGGTACACACCATTTTATTTGACACGACTGTGTAAGATGCCTCGGGCGGGAGGACTTTTACGAAAATTCTAGCGCGTATGCACGTATAGAATGTTTAAGGATAGAGCAGCAAAACTCCAGACCGCCAGAGTGATTATTCAAATAATTTACCAGAATTTTATTTCTTGCTTCCAGCACCTGAAAAGAAACACATATATACACTTAAAAAGGGAATGGTTTCTCTCCTCTGTCTCTGTTTGCAAAAGTGCATAAAGAATGTTTAAGGATAGATCAGTAAAATAGATTTGATTATAACCATTGGTACACACCATTTTATTTGACACGACTGTGTAAGATGCCTCGGGCGGGAGGACTTTTACGAAAATTCTAGCGCGTATGCACGTATAGAATGTTTAAGGATAGAGCAGCAAAACTCCAGACCGCCAGAGTGATTATTCAAATAATTTACCAGAATTTTATTTCTTGCTTCCAGCACCTGAAAAGAAACACATATATACACTTAAAAAGGGAATGGTTTCTCTCCTCTGTCTCTGTTTGCAAAAGTGCATAAAGAATGTTTAAGGATAGATCAGTAAAATAGATTTGATTATAACCATTGGTACACACCATTTTATTTGACACGACTGTGTAAGATGCCTCGGGCGGGAGGACTTTTACGAAAATTCTAGCGCGTATGCACGTATAGAATGTTTAAGGATAGAGCAGCAAAATAAAAGCAGAGCAAGCCCTATCGAGTGCTTTTTCCGAGTCGCCAACGGTTGTCTCGGCAAAGCACCACAAATACCAGGAGGCCATGAACCGAGCCCTCTTCCCCGAAAGGAAGTGTCAGGACCCGGGCATAGCTGAAAGATTCAGCACCTGCATGCCACGTCGTGGGGGCATTTCACAGCCGGAATCCTGAATTTGTTTACGCGGTTCACTCATAAAAAAATGCAAAAAAATCCAAGCTGGAACATCCTGCCACTGCATCAAGTTTAGTATTCTTCACACACTCTCTCCACATGCCTTAAAGCACGGGATTCGACTGAAGTGTGACTGACTAATAATCAAAACATTTATTTAAATAATCTTCACACACTCTCTCGACGTGCCCTAAAGCACGGGGTTCAGTCGAGTTTGACTGCCACTTTGAGTGTGACTCACTATCT
>BMAO01007089.1:0-16166 GCA_019973975.1 Trichonephila clavata
TAGACAAGAGCGTTCAGAGTCGATCAGGAACCGACCGCTATCACAAACTAGCATCCTGCAACAACAAACTGAAGGTGTTATAATTTTTCTCATTATCTTACACCATTATATATACATATATTATATATGTATATATAAACTATAATTTTCTTTAGAGAAATTACTAATTAGGCTGTTAAGCACAGTCGAAATCCTTATGAGAGTAATTGGAGATTTCAAAATTAAAAGTTGGAAGGTTAATTACATCGAGGAACAATCTGTCATTTGGGCTGTAGAAACATGGCTCAGCAAAATGTTGGCAACAATATCTGCTGCAAAATACGAATTGATGAAAAATTTTTTGATAGTCCAAGATACACGAAAGAACGAAAATATTAACTGATTGTGCTATTGGTTGATCATCTTTAATGCTCCTGACCTTTTTCTATGTAATATAAAACTGTAGATATATGTCAAAATATTCGTGGTTTTTTATTAGCTTTTAGATATGATTTGAATTACTAGAAAAGACACACTCGAGCTATTGAGGATTGATCTCAGATTTCTAAGCAACTTCAAGATGAAGAGGCTTTAAAAATCAAGATTCAAGAATAATCCATGAGCTAATAACTTATTTTCATAATATCTATTAAACCTCAAGTTAAGGGCTGTGAAGTTTGGCTCCATTTAAGAAACAGTAATTCAGATACGACGGTCTTTGGTGAAACCAGGACTTGAAAGAGCGATTCGAGCATCACATATAGCCGTAATCATTAGATTATCGTTATCCTTTCTCAAAAATCTTAAAATTTGAGATTATACATCCTTTGCAAAAACGAATGCCCCTTTAAAAATAATACCATCTCTTTAAAATTTTGCATTCGAATTCTTTTATATCAAGTATGCTAATGATTAAATTTTCAAGGCTAATAAACATTAATTTCGGTCATAGCACAAGAACAAAAATTGCATAAAATTGGTAATAGTTGCGTACGGATTATGTTTTCTCGTTGTTATTGATTCAGTTCCTGAGAGACACGATTCAAAAGCAAATGATGGCGTTGTCGAAGACCTTATGGCCAATTGGAGTAGTTGATGGCTTTATGGAGCTCAGGGCTCTAACCTCTAATCTGTATTTTTAGAATGACTGAGATACTTTCAATACTTACTCATTGGCAAAATAAATTACTTAATAATAATACAAATTGCCTATAAAATTTGTATAATACTCGTACTTTAAATTAAGAAGAGGAATTAGTTTTAAGATTATTGATATAACCAATAGGAGACTTCAATTGGGTTTGAATAGTTCGGGATGTAAAAAGCTGGCTTATCCAGCCGTAAGGATTTATCTTCACCCTCACCCCTTTGGATTGATAATATACATGTCTGGGATATATTTAACAACACAGATCTTGGATTTCGGGTAGAAGATTAGCATTTTTTTTAAAGCTGAAGCTAGCTTATCCATCTGTAAAGATTTATCCTTATCTTTCTCCCTTTGGATTGATAATATACATTTTTGAGATATATTTAACAACAGCTCATGTATTTCAGTTAGAAGATTAGCGTTCTTTTTTTTTTTTTTCTTGAAGCTGAAGCTAGATTATCCAGTCGTAAGTATTTATTTTACCTCTCCCCTTAGTATTGATAGTACACATTTTTCGTAATATTTCTCTTACTTTTTCCCCTTGTTACAAATTTAATCAACTTTAGTTTAATTCAAAAATTACATGATTTAAAGCTGTCGTGTTACAATGAAAAGATGTGTAAAAATAACATGAAAGTTTTAAGTAAAGATAAGTTAAAGTAATTATTGGAAAAAAGTTTAATTTATTGATAAGCTCTTAACGCAAAGATTCAAAGACAAAAATTAATAAACTGTAATATTACATAAAATAAATGGTAATCGAAATGAAAAACTTTATAAAAGAACAATTATGTGAACAACGAACAAAAATATATTTCATCATAAATAAAAACACTCAATTTTTGTCTTCAAGTAAGAGAAATTTGAAAAAGGAGATTATTTCCTTCGTGTTTAATTTTTGTGGCTGTGTTAAACTAAATATGTTCATGAAAGAATACCAAATCAATAATTCTGCTGACAAGAATCAGCAATATCTCTTAACAATTAATGCTGATTAAATACGTCGCTAATTAAGGAATAATTAATTAGTCACGCACCTCTAAAAGTAGGGCGTTAAAGCTTTCTTTCATATAGGGTGTGGTTGGAAATAACATAATGGAGCAAGAAGATCCTGCTAGCTTGATACATATTTCCTAAAGTTATTACCAAAGATAAATGCATCAATTTTTCAACGTAATTGTCGTTCGAGAATCCAGAATGTCAGTTTTTAAGATAATTGCTACAGGGCAAAAGATGTTTTGGGGCACATTTCGATTAGAATAAGAATACACATTAGAAGATACTCCATAAAAATGTGCATAATTCACGGTAAAAAAAAATAATTTCAAGAGCGTAAATGTTAAGATTTAAGTTGAAAAGACAATGTGGCAATAGTTTAAGTTTAATTTCAATCAAGTCCGAGAGGGTTATAGTCAAATTAGTCTGTTTATAGGAAGATTCATAACTTTAAAGTTTTAAAATCTCATTTAAAAACTGTAGAGCAAATTCCAAGTTTATTTCTTACCTTTCCAACTCTAGAAACACGTCATTCGAGGACTTTCAGTTTAATATGATGTTCAGCAAGTGGCCGCGGTCACCTAATGGTCATGGTCATGAACTCGTCATTCGAGCTTATGTGTCACTGAAGATCTGCCGTGTAGAGAGGGTCGATGCATGTTAAATATGTCGAGGCTGAAATGTCCTCCCATTGGTGTGGTGTGGTACTTAGGAGAAGGAGATGTAGTCCTCGTTACATGACCGAGGTCCGTCGCCAACAGCCCTCGTGTTGCTTTTTCTGCCACGTTAATATAACTCAATTTTGTGTTCAGCGGCCACCATTACTTTTCATTGTCTTTAATGGAATCAGGATTCGAACTTGTGAACCAATTTGTACACAGCAAATGAGAAAGCTACTTAGAAGAGGGAGCTAAAAGCAACTCGAAGAGAAGAGTTGTTCACAAAGGTATTCAGTGCTTCAAAAAAAATTACTCTTAATCGAAATAAACATTAATGAGGATACCGAGAAATGTATAACTCTAAGGAATAAGATATGTTGCAGAGATAATGCTAAGAACAGACCTCAGTTTTGACATCAATTATATTTAAATTTATTTCTATGTAATCCAGGTGGAAAGTTAAAGTTATTTATTTCGCACGCTCACACACACACAAATAGACTCATGTCCAGATAAATTAAGGATAATTCAGAGTCACACGGAAACCGAACTCTAAAATTAATATATATCACCCGTAAAATGACTGCATACATCTTCAAGAATCATACGCAAATTGCAGAAAGCCACCAGATGATACCGATAGTACAACGAGAGTGTAAGAGAGGGATGTATAAGAAATACAGGCAAAGAAGTAAACTTGTTCGCAAGCGCTGTAAACGCCTTTCAGTGCAATAACCGCATAATTATGACACAAAGGACGCATTTGGATGATTTTTTACGTGGCAGAATTATCGGCCGTCTGGAGTGTGGGCGTACCCATCAGGAAATATCCGAGGAACTTGAAATCGCCCAGAGTGTCATCTCCAAACTTTGGTAACGATTCCAAGATGATGGTAATGTGAGTAGACGTTACTGTACATGTCACCCTTAAGTTACAACACCGAACGAGGACGGAGCACAACATCAGACTTGTCTCGTCGACTCTCTTCTGGAACTGGTTCGACAGTTTCAAGGCAGATCGTGTAAAAACACTTAGGGCAGATTGGCCAACATTCTCGTAGACCTGTCAGATGTGTTCTACTTACTGCAATTCACTTTTCCCTGTGGTTAGCCTGGAGTAGAGAGCATGCATTATGGACACCGCAACAGTAGGCTTTTGAGATGTTTTCCGGCGATTTTAGGTTTAGCTTGCAGTCTGATTCTCGCCAGACTTTCTTATGAAAAGCGCCAGGTACCCATTACCCCAGAGAGAACATCATTGAATGATACCGTTTCGGCGGTGCAGGATTGCTCCTTTGGGGAGAGGGAGGAACTGAGCTGAATATTCAAATTGGAATCCTGACAGGCCAAATCTATCGGAACGTCATTCTGAAACAACATGTACGTTTGTTTCGATGTGCCATGGGCGCAAAATTTCTGTTTATGGATGACAACGCCCGTCCTCACCGTGCAAACATTGTAGACGAATGCCTTCAATCGGAGGATATCACCCGTATGGATTGGCCAGCATTCTCACCGGACTTAAATCCAACAAAGCATGTGTGTGGGATATGGTTGGCCGACAAGTTGCAGCCCATCAACCATCTCCTAAATGTCTTCTGGAACTTCGGAGAGCAACGATTGTTGTGTGGTATAATATTCCCCAAGATCAGATCCATAATTTGATATTCACCATGCCTGGTCGTTGTACGGGCTGTATTGCATCGTCTGGAAGGCATGCTATGTATTAACCATCAAACCAATCATGCAATATTAATTTTTGTAAATAGGATTATTTTTGTAATTTGCTCCAGGGAAAATCGCAATTTTTAATCAGGAGTATAATTTTCGATACTACTGATCGACTTCTTATCAGAGTTGTATTCTTTTGTTTATAATACTGAGTGAAATTCAAAAGAAGATATTCAATGCATTGCAAAATTCGTGCCATAAGCACGAGACTCTATCATAAAATAATTTAGCATACTGATATACTAAATATATATATTTTTTGTAAACATTACTACATATATATAGCAGATAATGATATTATGATATACTGTAAATATCTCAGCATTGCAGAATTTACATAATGTGTAACAAATGAATTAGAAGAACACCGGTATTTGTAATTATCTTGCAACTAAACCCGATATTGCCATCTTATTCTTTTCATGCAAGAACTTTCAAACCATTCTTTAAGTATGTTGTTTAAAAAAAACGCATTCCATAAATATAAGATTCAAGGTTTTCCAAATGACAAGTAGACGTTTGATTGAAATCATAAAAAAAATCAGTCAAATCTTAATAATTCTATATTTTCTTTCTAGAGATGTAGTGAGCCAAGTGATCAAATACATGAAGTGGCCTCTAGAGAAATTGTTTCGGGATTTAAAGCAGCAACGGCTGCCGAGGATAGCGGAAAACGCAGACGGAGCCTTAGTGTGCGACTCTATTACTCGTATGATTCGTCCCGGGTGGGCAAAAAACAACAATGGACGATGGGTGGTAGTCATCAACACGGAACAATATGCGCAGTTTGTAACGGAAGTTATTTGCAGGTAAGGAATACTCTATTTTGATGAGTGTGTTTTTTTACTTCATCATATGATCAATATATTCTGACAGTGGACTCATCTACTTGAAACCGACTAATCCGAAAATGAAAGAGGAGACATGCAAAGAAAAGGGGTCGTCATAAATACTCATTTGGTATTTAACATTTTAAAGTTTAGTAAAACAAAAACAAGATCAAAGCTCTGTGCTTCCAAATGATATTCAAAATATTATATTTTAATCATATTGAAGCAAATATATTTAATTCAATAAATTTATTTTATAGATTTATATCAAACTAATCGAATGCAAATTTGGAGGGATTGCATTTGAGTTTTCGGGAATGCAACAATCATAGTTTTTTTTTACTTGCTTTTTTCTTTTCTTTTTTTTTTCAATATATTTTTGAAAGATTTTTGCCTCATCTTTTTTTGCCATTTGAAAAGTCTTGTTGACACATGCGTGCATATGGTGAGGATAACCAAGCCCATTAGAGACCGTAATTCGTAATTAATTGAAATGGATATACTAAGATATTAAAATTGTGCAAGAAATGAACAACGACCTATTGATGGATTTTATAATTTTCAACTAAATAAGGCACTTGAGACACAACTTTGTCGTTCCAATTTTGAAAATTATACGGGCATTTAATGTAAATATAGAGTATTTTTTCTTCATTGCCTACGACAGTCTTCGGAAGGGGGAAAATGTTCAATTTGAAATTCTTACTGTGCCGTGATTAATACGTTTAGACTAGTTAATCTTGCAAACTTTCTTCCAAATATCATACATCTGGTCTGTATAATCATATTCTATTTTAGACCAATATTACAAAGATAAATTTTTGAGCTGCCTCTGTGTATATTAAAATTTAAAATATACAACTGCATAGTTGAATTTTTGAAATGTGATATTAGTAATAATAGCTTAAGAATCCTTATTTATAAAATATATTATTTTCATTGAAATTGATAAAAAAAACATAAGAGTAATCATGGAAGAAAATATGAATGTTTAAAATAAATAAGACAGTAAAAAATGTAATAAAAAACAACAGCTAGAAATTATTTTGAAGAAAATTAATGTGATTAGCTTACAAAGGTTCTACTTACAGTTGAGGAGGTGACAATTAAATTATGACTGTGATCGTCAAGTGGTCATGGTCATGGTCATGAACTCGTTGTCGATATCGTTTCTGTAGAGTTGTGGGTGCAATTAAAGATTTGCCACATAAAAGGGCCAATGCACATTAAATCTTGAAATTGTCAAGGCTTACAGAATTCACATTAGCATGGAGGGGAAATATGGAGAATAAGATGCCAGCTTGGGTGTCACCCCGCCACTTGACCGATAATCAAAATTACATTGTCCCTACCAACAGCAGGTACGTCTTAAGACTTTTTGAGACGCCTGGGCCCTACACGAATGTAGGCCCCACCTATGACCCATAAATGTAGACAGTGCACAGCATATATTGTCAAATACTCGTACAAACAATAACTGTTGTTGTTGCTTATGCCACCTGATCGGCAGGAACATCAGATCAAGGTCCACGAAATTCATCTCGGCTAAGGCTAGAATTTTACGCCTGTCGTTAGCCTAAGCTTTGAGCCCCAAGAAGGTAACAGTGCGATTTTGCTCGGAACAACACAATAGATGGCGACACCATTCGGACCCACTGATTTAACGAGCACGTTCTCCGTTTATACTCGGCGGGCGTTTGTTGGCACCGGGCATCGAACCCAGTCCTGGTTCCGGTCTGGAGTCCAATTGCTCTAACCACTAGGCTACCAACGGCCCCTAACAATAACCTAAAGCAAATAAATGTATGTGACTTATAATCTGTACAGACCTGCTCGACCGACTACGCCTTTTGACAGAAGGAGTAATAATAGTGTATGGTGGTAGGGCTAGGCTTATGTACATGAACTACGGTCATCCCATGTAGCCAGTTGACATATCGTCCTAAATTCCCAGTTCTTCGGATAATACAACCGTAAATAATATTTAACCATTGGAATTATTCGAATCATGAAGTCGAGAATGAGACAAAGCCGCCATTGTAGCGAGGCCCCTGGGCCATGCCTTAAGACGTCCCTGCCAACAACCCCCGTGTTGCTTCAGAGTGTGACGACGGTTAATAAAACAATCAATAAACCCGATGCAATCACCTCAATTTGAATATTACATTAAATATTTTAAAATAATATTTTACAAAAGAATATTAAATAAATTACATTGATAGACCATATAATGTGTGTGAATATGTAAATCGCTTAAAAAACTTTAAAGCTTATTTACATCGAATGTACCTTCTAACTTTATGTTTTTATGGCATTAAGACTCAATTTGAAATCTTTATTTATTTGTTTTTTTTAGCTATGATTTACACACATAAGGTTTAAGCATAAGTTTTTATTACATTAGAGAATGCGTATTTTACAAAGAAAAGCTTTCGGAAATATGTTCGTTAATTTATTTTTCTAAATTTATCGTAAAATTAATTATGTAACGTTTAAATATGTATCAATTCGAACACACAAAACAGTATTATCACTGTTTTTATAAAAGAAAAAATAGAATACTAACAAAATACAAGATTCGATTATTGGATACTATTTTTTCATGTTCTTGAAAAGTATTTAAGAATATCACTCATTAACTATTTTGAATAATTACTTCAATGAATGACTCAATCAACCAATAAAACACTGTGTAAGTCATTAAATAATGAGAAAATATGAATACATTTAATTTAATTTTTTAAGAGAATTTGAAATTGGGTGTTTAAAGTGATCTAAGTGTATGATTCATTTTAAAACATTTTTTTCCGCAGGTACGACAACTCTTATTGCAACTTTGTACCGCCTTGTTATCAAGCTACTTGCCAACAAAGGTATAATACGCAGACTCTATTGGCGATCGACCCTTACAATCCTCACAAAGGCCCTTTTCTTCAAAATTCCTTTTCCATCTTGCTGCGTATGTTACGTACCAAAAGTAAAATTTGACAAGGCCAGTGACGATTACTAATGCGTTTCCTTAAAATGTTACATTCATTTCAAAATGCTAGTTTTGTTAACCAAACATAGGATACAGAAAACGAAAGAGCTATTATTATCAATTGGTTTCCATTGTTATGGAAATATTTTTATATTTGTTCGTGATTGTAATTTCATCAACTTTTAATTAATATGTATGTCTGTTGAATAAAAATAAATGTTTGTACCACGTGATGGCGTATTCTTTCAAACAATTTATTAAACTTTTAAAACTATTGCAATGGTGATACACATCTCTTTAAAGACCAGTCCGCACAACTATGCTGTAACGTATGCGCCCCCCCCCCCTCGAGACATCTGGGACTTGCTTCCCACGGCGGGTCAGTTTTAGAAGAATGATGACACACGTGCAAAACCACCTGCAGTCGCTAATATACTGCGACGGACGTGTCTTAATGAGCCCCTGCAACTTTGACCTGAGGGAACATTTCGCCTCACCGGATGGGGGGTGAAAGGGGACGCGCGCCGTCGGTAAACCGCAGAGAGAGGAGAACAGCGAGAAACTTCGCTGGAACGGACACCAAGATCCCTCCCTCACAAAATTATTTTGGACTTTAAAATCATCCCATAGTGAAACTTGTATATTAATGTAAATAATAGCTGTGACAATTAAAGTAAATTATATTTCAAACACGCTACCATTATTTAATCAAACGTCACAATGCGTGTTAAACATTGTTTTCGCTTTAAGATTCGAAATATTTTTATCTTTAAATATTACATTCTTCTGGCTATTAATACTACACTGACCGCAGTGAATCTGGAAAAATTAACAAAAAGTTTTTGCTTTCCCTCGGAACGAGGATTATTCCAGCACGAACGTGCAGACTGAAGGGTGAAGGGATCTAGAATAAATAAATCGAATAAATAGTGCTCTGTCAAAAATAGGTCATTTATCTCACATACAATCCAACTTATTTTCTCTTTTGAATAATAAATACACGTATTTATATATCTACTTATAGATTTCCATAGAAAATGGTCAGAAATTATTTTGTTGCTTGCACTGAATATGTGTGATGATTCTAAACAATGGTAAAAGTGAAAACACGAATAATTTACGACGATAAAAATTTTTTATAGATATAAAAGCAAAAAAAAAAAAAAAAAAAAACGAATGAGAGAAAGAGTGATGTGCTATCTTTTATATAAATATAGTTAACCAAAATTAATAGTTTACTGGGCCGTTATTTTTAACACTTCAGCGCTTCTCAAACTATGGGACACGAGCCCTGGGGGGGAGTTACATGGAGGGAGAGCATATAAAAAATCAAAAGAAAAGATTATTTACAAAAATAATTATTTTACTGAAGAAATCAAAACAAAATACATATGAAATAATAAAAAAATAAATACACATTTACATTTATAAAATATACTTATACATAAATGTATCTGTACTGCACAATGTACTTGCTTATTAATACTAAATTAAGAGCAAGTTTAATAATTACTATGGTATCCCATGGGCTTGTCTTGAGTAGCAAAGTTTTTCAAAGGAAGGTTTAATATTAGAATTGACACTCTGAGAGTTCTTTTTCTACATTTAATTGAGATCATTATAGGCGCTTGAGGAAATAAATACCAGGTGGTTCTAAAAAGTTACACTATTCAGAGGCCTGTAGAACCCGTTCTGCTTATCGGATTTTGATGAAACTTGGAATATATGCTATATGGACCATGGGAAAAAGGTTTCTGCAATAAAAAATAGTTCACATTTTGACCACCAGGAGGAAATTTGCATCCCAAATGATATGTTAGAATCGTTAAAATTTATTCAATTACAGAATATGCTCAATATGTGCTCCATTGACATCAATAACGTGTTGAAAGCGCATTATAGCGTTTTCAATGGTAGCGCGAAGCAACTCACGAGGGATTTCAGCCACATGGCGTATAATGCTAGCTTTCAAATCATGTAAAGTCCTAATTCCTCCGCTTTATAAACGGTCTTTTAGAATAAATCCCCAAAACCAGAAGCACAGAGATTTAAGTCGGGTGACAAGAAGGCTATGCATCTGGAAAATGTCTGGATATTACACGATTTTCGCCAAAGTTAGCACTATGCAGTGTTTTGACTTGGCGCCAATGTGAGGAGTTGCTCCATCTTGCATAAAGATAGTGGTTTGCAAACATTGTCGTTCCTGTAAAGCAGGAATGACCTGTTGTTGAAGAAGTTCACTGTACCGTGGACTCGTGACAGAGCATCTTTTAGCACCTTGTGGAGGGAGAGTTTCAAAGAAAAAGGTTCGAGCATAAACTCAGCAGTAAATCGACACCAAGTAGTCACGTAATAAGAATGCAGTGGTTGTTGATGAGGAATTTGGAGGTGGACATATGCGCAACTTTGAGTATTCACAGCTCAACTAAAAAAAAGTGTGCCTCATCTGACCATAGAATTTTCCAAGACCACGCATCATCAAATTCCATTCCCGCCAAAAATCGGCAAGCAATTCAAGACGTGTTTTCTAATCTTGAGGTTTCAGCGTTTGCATCACGTGGATCTTATGTGGATACCATTTCAAAATGTATCGCATTAATTTTCGTACTGTCGACCACTTGCTGAAGAATATATGGAACTGGAGAGGCTCTTTCAACCATAGCATTAGCGACTTCTTCCACAGTTTCAGTCCCAACTGGTTTCTGTCCTCTTCCGGGCGCACACCCAAATTCCCTGTTTCTTCCTCAAACCAATCCTCGATATGGGGCCTTTTCGCAGATCCAACGCAGAGAAGCTAAGTGGCTCATGCCGTTTGATAAAATAGTTTTACCAGTAAAGCTCAATCTTTTTCTTTTCTTTTTGTAAGGGCATGACTAACGATGGAAAACGTAGGCTGATTGATTCTCTGGCTATGACTGCAAGTTCATAAAGAGGTTATAAGGATTTATATAAGGAAAATTCGATAAAAGCCAACTGGTGGTTTAAAATTTATACTATTTTTTTTATTGCAGAAACCTTTTCCATGGTCCATATAGCATATATTCCAAGTTCCATCAAAATCCGATAACCAGAACAGGCTCTACAGGTCTTTGAATGGTGTAACTTTAATTATAACCACCTGGTATTTAGCTTGATTAAAAATTATTTAGCAATCTGTTTCAATTTAAAAGTTAGAAATGAAGAGTAACATAACACTTATTCTTTTATTCAGGCTTCTTTGGTGCAACGGAATCAGCATTTGCCATAAGTTCTGGTTTTTCTGGAGGGTTTATATGTTGGTTTTCTACTACCGGGACTGAGGATTAGCACTATTATTCTCAGTTTCATCACGAACAGCATCATGGTTAGTAGTTTTTACCGCAGCATAGTCATGTTCGCTAAACACAAGAGGATTATGAGGCTCGATCCCAACGGCATTTCCAACTGTAGCTGATTTGAAGTAAGTGATGCTCAAAACCTCCCCAATATTTTTGTCTGTGGTAGTTTGTTCTGGATGAGCGACCATAAAGTTGTCACATGCTTGGCTATAGTACGTTTTTAATTAGTCAAAAAATTACACAACAAGGGGCTGGAGACGATCTGATGTGTGCGGCGGCAACCCAAACATAATGATGTTTTTCGCTTTGCAATATAAGATAGCCTACAAAGTTATATGAGTTTTGTGATTGTCAAAAATCAACAGAGTAGGAGATTCTTTGCTTGGTTTCACATGAAGATAAAAGTTCTTCAAAAAAGAGAAAAAGGTACCCTCATTGTTCCAGTCGTTATCACTACAGTTGTTTATAGTTCCTAGTGGGGCTCTTTCTATATATACAAGTTCAGGAAGCATTCGTTTTCTCGCAAAAATTCAGAAAAGGTGGCATTAGCTCTAAAGCAACAAATTGTTGTTACATTCCTTCCTCTTTAGGAGGGGGGGGGGCTTAGCGGATGGCAAATATGTCTCCCTCTGGTCACCTCTCTCGAACAAAACCTTTCCCGATCCGATGCACTCCTTAACCCTAGAAGAGATGGAAGCGCAAGGTCGCGCGGATATCCACACAGACAAACAAGTGTTCACAGGATTTAATAGAATGGACAACAATAGTTTGATAAATTCTGAAACACGGGGCAAGTTGACGAACTCGTCATCTTGCCCCGTGTTTCGGATCGTTATCTTGCCCCAGACTGTCTGTTTAAAAATATTCATTCTCATTACCATGAAGGAAGGCAATCAATTGACATTTATTCATGGTATAGGTAGTATTTAAACCAAATTACTCATAAATATTAAAGAGAAACGTTATATCTTACCCGTATCTGTAGCAGAGCTTACACATGCATAAAAGTTATATCGTGGCAGAAAAAAACAATCAAAGCTTCACAACTAACACAAAAATGGCGATTTCAGCGTGTCAATACTATTGTTTAACGAACGGCCAAAAGGAGAGCCAGTAGTGTTCATTTGATGCTGCTACCTAGAGGAATACGGAAAAATTAAGACATTCGTCATCTTGCCCCGGTCTCCCGTACCTAAGCTATTATAGGTTCTAACTCAAAAATTTGAGATTAGTTGTTGTGACTTAGATGCAGCAAACGATTTTAAATTTCGTCGTTGATGATCGTCTGCAATATTTTTTAAAAATTGTAATCAATCATGTATGTTGTTCTAAATCAGATTTTTAACACGGAAGAATGTATGCTGAAGAGAACGGAGCGGCAGTTATTCCACTGTATCATAAAAAGAAGAGACTGTCAGATATTTTAAAAGGGTGTTAAAAATTTATACATCAAAAGGTTATTTATTTATCGAGCAACTAAGACATTTTCTGAGACCAACAACGTTGTAGATCACACCAGAAGAGAGTCGGCTGCGCTTGGGGAGAACTACAGCTCTCGTCAAAACACTCAGAAAGAAAATTCTTCGACAGGCTAAAGATGAACGTGTTAAAAAGAACAATCTGTCGCATGATTAGATCTTAGACTAGGGGATTATCTAATAATAACTGGCCACAATCTTACAAAAGAATTAAAGCGCCAGATATATCTTAAAACAAAAGCAGTATTGCGGTGGCATGCTCAGAATGGCTACAGAAATATTATGTTTACAGACAAGAAAATTTTTGATATTAAAGAATCTTTCAACCTCCAGAATGACATTGTTTAAGCAAGGAGTTCACAAGAAGCTAAATAAAATAAAAGATGCATGCAGAGCTCATCATCCGGCTTCCAAAATGGTTAGTGGAGTATTAGCCATACAGGCGTCCCAAAATCCCTTTTTGCGAAAGAGTAGTGAAAGCTACGGCAAAAGAATACCAATAAATTATTTTATAACCAATAGTGACCAATCTTATGACTAATATTTTGCTCCAGATTGTTCGCATGTACCAGGTGACCCAAAACTCCGTTAACATTTGAAAATTCAATAATTCACGGAAAAATGCAGGTAGAAAGATATAAATTGACACGCAAGCTTGTCATGACATAGGGTTTTGTTAAAACCAAAAAAGTGCAAAAAGGGCCAACAGAGATGGACAACAAAACGTCAAAGACGCCACATGCAAATCGTGCATAAAATGAGCTGTAGTCAGAGACAAAACAGTTGCACCAGCAATTAAGACATGTTGACTTTATCAGGAAAGCATTGTTAGCAGAGCTCTACTATCAGAATGGAGAATCTGTTACGGCACCTTTACAATCTTGTCACTATAAGACGGGTGTGCAAAATCTCTTGCGCATATCGTTTGATGAGGATCACGTGCTGAGCTGCACTTCCATCCCGCTTTGCCTCCCTGGTCCCAAGACCTCAATCCGTGTGATTATTGTTTGTGAGGTTGCTGAAGTCGCAATTCTATCCCGATCATCTGATAAGAGATATACTATTCTTAATATTGCTTAACATTACTTACTAAACCTAGATTTATTATTCTTAGTATTGCTCCCTTGACTATAAGTATTATTAAAGAATGAAGGTCGACATGTTGAGCATTTGTTATAAAGAACATCGTTTATTACAAAAAAATAAATTGTTATGCTAACTTTTGCTTTTGTAACACAGAGCCACCTGTTGGTCACTTTAGGTTTGAATAAAACCCTATGCCATTTCAAGCAAATGCGTCAATTTTTACCTCTCTAGCTACATTACTACGTGAATTATTAAATTTTCAAATGTTAACGACGTCTGGTCATCCAATATTTTCAGGCAAATTCAAGTCTTGCAATCTTGTGATTTATTTCAAACACGGTGCCGCCTTAAAAGCTTACTTTAAAAATGTAAGAGGCAAACTCAAATACATTTGTTAGTTTCTGTGTGAGGACACTTTTATATCACATTGTTTCCTTACCTGGGCTGCGGATAAAAATTGATAGCATAGAATTCAGTGGCGTAACGTACACCCCCGCATTGCGGGGGAGGGCAGAGACTCTAGGACGCTTGACTGATGCTAAATACCTGAGTTTGCAGGTGGGGCCCTCTCCCTTAACCACTGATAGAATTTGATATTGCCCGAACACATTTCAAAATATAGACATCCTGAACTCTCTGTTTTGTTTCTCAAACAAATAATGAAATTTTTTTTTTAAGATTGAACTCTTTTTATTATTTATAGAAACAGAAGACATTTTCTTAAATATAAATTAGCAGTTATTTCATATCATAAATATTTTATTTTTAATGTTAGAAAAGGCTAAGTAATTTTAATGATTTTTGTCATTGAAAAATTAGAATTAAAAAAATATGGAGAATACACATATGATATACTTATATTCAGTTTAAAACCAAATAATACTTGATGAAACAAATTAATTTTATTTATTTATTTCCTTTTAATGTAATTCGATAAACTTCTTAGCAATAATGTGTGTGTTTTGATTATTCAATGTTGCATTTTTTTAAAAAAAATATTGCTATACATTTATTTCGGAAAATTGAGTAATGTAAAAATTTTAAATGAAGCTATCCAATTACAAAACTCCAGAATTTTAGTAATATATCATTGCTACTAAATTTAAAGGAGAAATTAGTTTCTTACATTAACATAAGTAAAGTACATCTTTGTATACACTCAGAGCCAAAACATTATGACCACCTGTCAATAACGAGTTGCCCACCTTTGGCGCGCAACACAGCTCTAACCCGCCTTGGCATGGATGCCACAAGTCCTTGGTAGATGGCCGGAGATAGATTGTACCAGATGTTTAGCAACGATCACGCAAATCCGAGATATTGCGAATTGGTAGTCTTTGAACTCTGAGTTGCCGTCTCATGACATCCAAATGTGTTCTATCGATTGAGATCCGGTGAGTTAGGTGCCAGGACATTAACTGGAATTCAGCATCATGTTCTTGGAACCACTCCAACACAATTTTAGTCTTATGACACGGGGTGTTGTCCTGTTGGAACATTCCATTTCCAGCTGGAAAAACAGAGGCCATGTAAGGGTGCAACTTGTCCGCAATGATGTTCAGATACCCTGTAGCATTCATGGTCTGCTCTACCACAACCACGGGTCCCAGAGATGCCCAAGAGAACGTCCCCCAAAGCATAATACACCACCACCGGACTGTGTATGATCTACTGTACATTGGGGAGCAACTGTTCACCTGAAGACGGCGTATCCAGAACGGCCATCGGCTTGATGAATGACAAACCGTGATTGATTTGACCAGGCAACTCTCTCCCACTGATCCATGAACTAGTCGCGAATATTCCCGGGCCCAGCGCAGGCGCAGTTGGCGATGACGCTTGGTAAGCAAAGGCACACGAGTGGGACGTTTGCCCGTAGCCCCATATCCAACAATGTTCGCTGAACAGTGTGCTCCGAACTATTCTACTTGGCCCTGGATTGTATTGGGCTGTCAGCTGA
>BMAO01007090.1:0-19901 GCA_019973975.1 Trichonephila clavata
AATCGTTAACCAAGGCTCTCCCCAACAGATTTCAGCTCGAGTCATGCACAGAGAGTTGCAGAAGATAGCTCCGCACAGTCGTCTAATTTAAAAGATCTAAAAAGCTGCATAGGCAAAGCTTAATATTCTCTGGACATAAATGCACTCCAGAAGCATGTAGAACGAAAGAATCAGAGCGATCATCCATGCATATGTGATCCAATAAAATATTGATCTCTATGTTGGGTTTCTAATTCATTGGCCAGTGTGTGTAATTTGCTTTAATCAAAGCAGATTTTCTAAGAGTTTTTACATGCAGCATTTAAACTAATCTCTGAAAATAAATGTATCTCATGGATATCTATTCCATCTGTAAATTGTCTATCGAATGTATATATTGCTGCAACAAAAAGTACACTAGATGCCTACTGTTTACGTTTTGAAATGTGTGTGACAAAGAATATCTACTGAAAACATTTGACTGTATGAAAATGAAGGTTAGCTTTTCGAATTTATTCTCCTAAATGTATAATTTGGCATCTGTTTTCTAATAACCTGTATTAATTCACCATATAATAAGAAATGTGCAGATTTTAGTCGGATATTTATGTACAATATTTGTTTTTAGAAAGCATGCCTTTAGAAAGCATGCCATACGTTGTGATTGGAATAAATACGCAATGGAAATTCAGAATTTGTGTCAAGATAACTCACAAATTGTAAAAAAATATTTATAACCATGTTTTTTTTTAAATTAAACCTTGATTTTTAGAACAAACATTTTAAAATTTTCGATTCTAGAATAACCATGCAAAACAAAATTTTCAATTAAATATATATATATTTTTACAAAATGGATAACCAGTTGTAAAAAATCACTCAACCCTAAAATTAACTGTCTGACGATATTTATACTCATCAATCGTAGACTTGAACTCGTATATCACTTACTGTATATAGATACTGCTACATGAATACAATGGACTTTAGGCAGATATCATGGATATCTACGGAAGATGCATGTTTGTTTAACGGCCTAAAATAATTGATCAAAATCACTCGACTAGCTAATGTGGCCTTAATAATCGCAGACAACCCGCAGCAGAACATTAATCCAACGTAACCTAACCAAACCTACCACCATGTGATATGTTTTCCTTCTCTCTGACACAAATTTCATGTCCTACTTACCTACCAACCAAGGTCTGAAGCACATGCTACATACACTCGGTGACAAATTAAACGTGTTAAATGTTTTCTTTTACATCCGAAAGGCAAGGCGTTGAATACATGTCTTGCAGTGCGCGTCAGTTTGTCCTCGAAATGCAGATGCACTACTACAGCAGCTGAATCAGCGTCAACTAACGTAACCAAAGTGTGGGGCAATGCGTAAAATAACCAGCTGCATCCATGCAAACATTGAAGTCTACGTACGGTTTAGTAACGCTTTTGCATCGACTTCGACACAAAGATTGTTGGTTGGTAAACTTGTGATTTTTTCGCATCTAAAAATAAGTGAGTGCCTTTGTTTGGCCTGGACTACTTTGCGTGTGAAAGTCGGAGACTTTTTTTTAAATGTTTTCTCTGGGATTGTAGATTGAAAATATCGCTTGCGTGAAATCTGAAAATAGAAATGGTTGTCTTCGTCGTACTGTTTTTAAGGTCGCTTATTAATTGAAAAGTTAAAAGCAAATTTGATACATATGTATTTTTTCCATACATTTTGAATTGGAAAAATAGTGCGTACATATAAAGATTTAGAATATTTTTGATCTAGATGTTTTTTTTTTTAAATAAATAACTGTTGACCTTGGATAAATTTATAGCAGTTTATGTCAATATAAAAAAATCAAACTTTTTTTCTGGTGCATTTTTTAAAATTCCAATTGATCAAATTTTTCATCTTTTCGAATTCAACATGGCATTCATATAAATTTACTTTTTAAAAACTAGAACTGAGAGAAGGTAAAAATTAATGAGCGTTGTCTGGCAACATAACAAAGAAATATTTCACACACATACTAATTTAAATTCTTGTGAATATTTTTAACTAAATATGGTTTTTCAGCAAATTTTTATATTATTGTTTTGGAAAATTTTAAGAAAATATGTTAATCGCTAAATTTTTAACCAAGCTCATGTCAAGTAACTTCCTAGTACTTGAGAAACAAATCTAAATTTATTACATATTCGGTTGTAATTGCTTACCTAAAACTTGAGAACTATGTGAAATCGAGTTCTTTAAAGTCAATTTTATCTTATCGCATTTCGGTTTGATGTTTTGTTAATTGGTGTTCTTTTTAGTTTCTTCTCTGGAAATCGTTTGGATTTTTTCCATTTTCCATTTGATATTCATTTTTCATAAACTAAAACATTTTTCAAAAAATAAATTGTATTATTTTTATTTAATATTATTTTTTAAAATGTGTTAATTTTTTTTATTAAAATTTATTTTGCAACAATTTTTTTGTTTGGTGTATTTCTATGCACGGCAAATTTAACCTTGAAAGTTTTAGATGCGAATAATTTGAATGAATCATCATTCAAGGAACTGGTTGTTGAAAACAATAAATATAAAGCAGCCATCAGCTGAAAAATGGAACGTTATCACGATTTCAATCTACCAGTCTCTCTCCTAACCCTGCCAAATAATTACACCTTCACAAATGTTGCCACAAAATTGAAACCTTATGCATTCAAAGCGTTTGCACATGTGCTTTAGTGACTAACTGATTACATGATCATTTCATTCCCCCTCTTTTTATTCTTAGAAGGAAACAAAGGCTTTTCAAAGAACTGCATGTTTAAAATTGATGGGATTGAATGAAACTAGATTTTTTTAATACAAGAACTCTTACCAAAATGAATATATTTAGTTAAGAATTTTTGCTGTATAATTAAAAGTTATTCTGCTTAAAAAGAAAAGGGAATAATTTTTGGTAGTTCTAAACTGTAGTCTCAAATCAAGGTGAAATTATTCTTTACCTTGATATTGAGAACCAAAAAAAAAATCAGCTTTTCTGTTGTTTGAAGTATCATAAAAAATATAGATTTTTATATCAGTAACAAATCTTGTAAAATAGGTCTGAAAGAAAGGAAAGATTTAATTAGTTTAACTGAAAATAAAAGTAATAGAGTAAATAATGACCATTTGCCTAAGGAACCTGTCAATCAGACTTATGCCCAGGGGTGGGAATAGTAGAGTCCTGGACCTAGTTACCTTATTTTACACAACTCAATATATATCCCTATGCATGAATAAAATTGATAATACAGAAACCAACATTTGAAGTAAGTTTTTATATGCAATTATGCTAATTTATTCATGATAATGGCATGGTTTTGCGGCTATCATCAATGAAAATACGATCAATCGTTAGGATTTGCCCACTGGTGAATTCATTTTCTGTTTAGACTTTTAAAAAGTCATTTTTTCCGATTTGTATAAGAAGTTTAGCAAGATTTTATTTGTTTATATTATTTATTTGTTGGAGTCCACTCCATATTTTCCTGGCGGCCTGAAGTTTTAAGGGCTTTTTTGTCCATTGTAATCATAGCACGAATAACTATGAATTCATAAATCTTTAAGTAAAAATTCTTATGAGTGAAATTCTTATGTTAAAATCTTTTTATTTGTATCTCATAATATTTCTAGAACATTTTTAAGCAGTTTCAAGAATTCGTCAGAATATAATTTAGAAATTTTACTTTTTAAGTCATTAATATGTGAAGTTTTTTAGATTGTTTATAATTCACTGATTATTTCACCTCAATATGATATAGCTCGCCAATATCAATCCAAAGTATTCTTCTCTTTTTCCCTTTTTTTTTTTTAAAGATTAGTCGCATCAAAGACGAAACTTCGAACTCCTGATTATGACATTGTATGACATCATACGTGTAATGTCTTTTTTTATTTTTTCATAACAGTTAAAACAGATTTATTACTTTTTTTATAAACAGAGTTATAAAGTACATTTTTGGCGCTGATTCAAATTTTTCTTTTACGATTGACACCTGCAGAAACAGTCGTTTGTATGAAACAGATTATTTGATAAATAGAATAAATTACTGATTTAACAAATCTACATGATATTAATTATTTAATTTTTTGTATTATCGATAAAAATATCTTATTCTTACTTGACTAATTCTCACTAACACTTTAACAAATGTATGATCTTCTGAAATTAAATCAGCATACAAACCATATCATCAAACAAATTTGTACGTTAGCACAATCCGATTAAAATTAGCAATACAGAACGGGTTAACAATATACATCGCAACAAATTGTCATATCGCGAGCACAATACCCTCATAAGGTTGACCTTAAAACCTGAGATACATGAATCATACCATCGAATAAAGTACTTAAATTTACTCTGTTGAACAATTGATGCGGTGAATCGTAACGAAGCTTCTAAACCAAACAAGCCATTAATTGTTTGAGTAGTTTTAATTCGAACTCCAATAAAAAGAATTTAAAATAGTACCAAAAAAAATCGCTTCCAACTTAAGTTGGTCTTTTTATACTTTCGAATTGGAGCATGAGTAACCTTGTTGTTGGTGCGAAATTGTGTCTTATTACTTTTAGTGCGCTAAATGGTTAATCACAGTTGTAATGCTATGAAGAATAGAAGTTTGTATAAAAGAACATATTTAGGCTTAGCGATAGTTTTGTATTTCGGAAAAGGAAAAAGGAAATTAATCTTTACGATATATTCCGGATTTTTTAGCACTTGACCTCAATTTTATCTTTATTACTTTTGTGATTGGAATACTTAAATGTAATAGCTGCAATTTTATTTTCAGTTTTTCCGCAATTAAATGCTTGAATAACATCCATTTACCTTTATGCAAAATATAGGGGGGGGGGTCAATAATCAATAATAAGCAGTTTGTAAAGAAAACATTTTTTTTATAAATTTTGTCATCTCATACTCCATGTTTAACATAATTTAATTTGTAAACTTCAGCATAATGAGTACATTTTACCTACCTGACTATCAGAAAATACTATTTAATAAACTCAATGAGTTTTCAATAAGTTTATTCTACTCTGATATAAATCCTTTAATACATTACATCGGCTTATGCCCAGCATCACATTCAGATGTTTTACATTTTTTCAAGTCCCATAAAAAGTTATTTTTGAAGCAGTTTAGTCTTCGTTGTCAAACAGCTTGGAAATTTGTTTTGTTTGTATATTATACGTGTATAACATTTAAAATGTATTGTATTTTTCTTAAAATTATTTAATAATTTCATCTGTGTTTGCAAATTAAGAATTTTTTGTATTAAAATCACAAATCCTTAAAATTTTTTGCCCTCTGCTTAGTAAAAAAGTAGCTCTGCTTCAACTTTTAAAATTTTATTAGATACAAAAATAAAATTCGAATTTTCGCCTTAAATGTTTGGTTAAATATAAAGCTAATAAGCATTTTAAGTATTAAGATAGTTATCACAAATAATACCTTAAGGATAAATTAAACTAAATATTTTATTTAAATATTCATGAATGTTATTAAATTTTTTTTTAAAAAAAATGAGCTAACACAATACTACAAAAATTTAAGAGGTGGCTGCGCTTGTAAAATCGCATTCAACCACTATGTATTAAGCCGGTTGAATGTAGAGTATTGAATACAAAATCTGACTGTGTAATCTCTCTGAAATAACTCAACTCAAATCGTTTGCCGATTTGTTCCTTTTAATTTAATGATATATATTAGAATAGGGAATAATAAATAAAGTTATTTGTGGAAGTATTGTTGTGCTGATCCTTCTAAGATGGAGTTCTACGTATAATTTCAAAATAAAAAAATCCAGGTTTCCTCCGCACACAAATATTTTACGATTGGATTCCGTCAAAAAAGATTCATTTGGAATTTTTCAAATTTTGGTAATTCTTTTTTGTTAAATTTAAAAGAGTGTTTGTTGAGCTTTATTTTCAATTACTAAATATTTCTTTCATTATTTGCATGTTTAAAAAATGTCTTGAGTTTTTATTTATTTTTTATTTCTGGAATATATTAAAATAAAAGTTAAATACATAATAAACAAATATTTCTTTAAAAAATCTGTATATCATTGTAAGATGAATTATTTAAATTCTTTTCGGAACACAAAGATTTGGATATTTATTTTTATTGAAATCAACACTTGGTCGGTCATCGTCTATTCTAATTCCTAAAATAGTTCATTTAAATTTTGTTTCCATCTTCCACTTTTTTTCCCTCGTTTAACTTTAGTTTGATCTGTTTTTGTCATCTAAACGTTTCAAATGTCTACATCTATGTTTCTCAAAATTTTCAATTCAGTTTTCCTTTTTTTAATTATTCCGAGACATTTTTAAAGCAGAATTAATTAAACTGATTTATTTAGCTCATTAAAAATAGACCTATCATTCTTTGTGCCAATAAATAGATACTATGCTATGCATACCCTGAGAGAAAACGAAAGTTTCTCCTAATTAATTTTTTAAAAAATCAAAAGTAAAACGACAGAATAATAAGACCTGTCAGAATCTTATTAATCAAAATCATAATGATACTAATCGCGATCGTATCAGAACCGGATGCTTCTTGTTAAAAATAACCGATTACGAAATTAAACTACTTTCCTTCTTTTGTTTTATAAAAACACTTTTTTACTGCCCATAAATCGTAAATAAATAAGTTTAAAAATAGAAGAAATTTTCACGCAAAGAATAACCCATTTTTATACCACTAGTTTGCAATCGGTTCTAGGTCAGACAGTTTGTTCGAAAAGTTTCGATATGGCTTCCAGCAAGGAACGACACTAATAATTTGAAGGCGTATGTTTCCCCAACACAATTGGAAAGTTTTACTTGAGCAAAACAGACGTCACATACCTCGAATCTTAAAATCTTCATTAAATAGAACCTGGATGGATTGTGCAAAGGTTACAAGGGAAAAGTTCAGAGACTGATATGACCTTGACACTCAATTATACGGTGCGGTAATTCTAAGAGATGTTTTTAAGTTGCCACAAGGATATCCAATCTTCAAGGAAATTACGAAGATGTCCAAGGTTAGTACTTTGTGTATAAACTAAAAATAATTTCTTATTCGAATGGGGTAAAGTTGGATTCGGAAGTCGTTCTTGTGTTGGAATTTTCCAAAATCGGTTCGTTGCTCTGGTTTTGTTTGATGTCGTTTTCGGAAAATTCGTTTCGAATTCGCAACAGAACATGTTTTGGAATGAAACAGAAAGGAATACTTTCCTTTATTGGCTGGTCAGCAAAAGGTATTTTACTTTTCTTTTGTTAGAAAGCTATGAAATCCAATGATATCTTTGGTAAATAAGAGCAAATTTAATACGTGTTAATTGGTTTGATTTTCATGTCGTTCACAATGTTGCATTTGTTTTGATGGTATAGTAGAAAAGTATATAAATAAATGAAATTCCAGAATTCTGGGATTTTTGTTTAAATATTCTTTTTTTAAATTTTGTATGTATTTCTAATAATTTTATTGAATATCAAAAGGATTATCTTGATTTTTTTTCCCTTCAATGAATTTATTCATTTAAAAGACAGAAAAAGCTTGATAATATAGTAACGCTCAAACTTTAAAAAAAAATTCAGCATATCGAAAATTGAACATTTGAGGGTAAAATATAGTATTTCAAATTACAGAGCTTTTATATTATATCTCGGTTTAGAGTATTCATTATAAGAAAATATTTTTTAAATGTATCTAATATTCTTTTTTTTTTTTTTTTTTAAAAAAAAAAAAAAGTAGTGGGAAAAAAATTCAGCATTAAAAGTTCTATAACTTTTTTCAAATCACTGGTAATGAACACACATGAGCAAATAAAAATATCCACTCTCACAAAAAAAAAAAAAAAAAAAGGTGAGATGACACTATTTTTTCAAAATCTTTTATGTGCCTATTATTTTATTTGTTATCTTATTTCTTTGCATTATAAATAATTAATCGAGTTATTTTTGTGATGCATTTATCTTAAACAACAGTTTAATTTGCTTCTTATATATAATCTGATATTTTACATTCTGATTTGGTTTTATATGCAATTAATTTTTAATTTCAATGCTTTTTTAATTCCCAATCTCTTAAAATCTTTAACTTTTTTAATGTAGATGTGTCCTTTGATCACATTGCTTTGCTTTTAACGTGTATAACTTTTTAAATCGCACATGTAAACTTTCTAAATGGCCGTCTTTGTGGCGCAGTTACCACAACACTCTAGTTAATGCACCATAAAATTACAACTCTGTAATACCATATTACGAGCAATGATAAAAATTTAATGATATACCTTTTTATAAAATTTTTAATGTTATATTTTTATCTGTTATAATATTGATAGATAATTCCAATGTTTTCTTGGAAAGGATTAACTTATCCCATGAAATGAAACTTCGACTTTTTTTTTAAATTAGATGAAAATACCGAGATTTAACGAATAGATTTAGCTTTTACAAAATTGACTTTTTTACTTTTGTGTTGAAAGATCGCGAAGATAACGAGGAAAAAATTTGCTCACGATATCTGAAATTTGTTCAAACACCTTAGATTTTTCTTTAGTACTTAAACAGTTAAATGAAATATGAATTTTAACCTGAAAAAAATTATTATGATTGAATTATTTTTTCCTCCCTATTAACTTTATGCTTCAATAGAATGTTATGCAATTGAAAAATTTATCCTCGTAAAAAAAAAGTGTCGGATTGCTTTCAAAATGAGAAACGACCAGCTGTTTCCCAAAATATTAGCTGCTGATATTTTCCAGAATTATTATATCACAATGCGGTTCAGGGCCTTATGGCATCCGGTTACAATATGACGCATATCCGGCCTAATCTTATTCCATTCTTAAAAGCACCTCTACCCTATTAAAAGTTCAGTTACGCTTTCTGAACACACTAATAACGAGTATAGTTCGCTGCTTTCCAAACAAAGACGAACCATCTTAAAGAAGCTCTTATTAGAAGAATGCTTTCTGTGAGAATAAACCTCTTGTATGTGTCACACTTTGCATAGAAAAAAAAGTAAAATTTTATGCAGATGTTTATGAACGCTTCTTAAATGTTTAAGAAGCGTTCTGTCTATTTTGCGACAAATGTTAACTTTTGATAATTCATTAAAATCATTAGTTGTTAAAAAACTTCTTGCACTTAAAATTTCTATTTTTCAAGTAAATTATTAAAGTATAGTTTACGGGGTTTTTTTTTCTTCTTTGCTTGCAATAGATTTATATAAAAACGAACTTCTATGGAATTTATTTAGTAATTAAGAATTCATATAAATGCTTAGTTCCTTTATAAAAGTGACTCTTAATTATTAGAAAAATTTTTAATTGCCTTATAAATTAAATATAATTCGTGAAGAAAATCTAATTTTAAAAAAGTTTTACTACCTGGAAATGTATTTAATTGAGACGGATTCGTATTCAACGAATTACATTCAATAATTGAAACAAAACATTAGCTATAATAATATTTCCTACTCATTTTTAATTTGCATATTTTAAAACATCGAAAATAGAATAATTTTTGTAGTAACATAAATTGTTCAAAAGCAAAAACAAAGCAAGAAATTTCTTTTTATGTTTTTTTACCAATCAAAATTTAATATTTTTGGTTGATACAGATTATATAAAGGATGGATAAAACTACTCCAAATTATATCTGAATTTTACTAACTGTAAGTTAAAAAGGATTTTTTGTTAATATTTGCTTAACTCTTTATCTTCATTAACTTGTAAAATATTCACTCATAATTTAATTTTTTACAGTAAACTAGTTGAATCTAATGATTTTGATATTATATTCTATTATTTATGTATATAGTGTGTCTAACAAATCTGGAAAACACCAAAACAAACGAAAATTACTCAAATTTGACGACATATTGCAACACTTAAAATTCTCGTAAGAAGTCACGAGACTCTCATTTACTCCATTTTAAATTCGTGAACGTAACACTAATTTTTTTTTCTTTTTTTCTTTTAGAACCTTGACTAGTTCACCAATTCAACCCCCCCCCCCCCAAAAATGACATTTAAACAGGAAAAAAGGAAGGTTTCCTCTGTGTATCCGAACGAGAAAAAAATAACGAAGGTTCCTTTAAAAAACTGCATTTTTTCCCAATCTCAGAAAACATTCTTATGTTGATTTTAATGATTCATCTGTGGATGTGCAGATTTTTATGAAATATTTTAAGACATCCGAAGGAAAATCTAATTCCAGAAAGACCTTATTTTTCATTTTCGAATGCATTGTATTGCATTCAAATTGATGCATCATTCTATATTGGTGGAAGAAAGTACAGTTTCTATAGTATTAATATTATATTCAAGAAATCTGTATCACCGATAGTTTTAAATGTTAAATTATCGTAAAATCCGGCGTGTAAAGCGCCCTTTTAACACATAAAAGGAGATTGAAATTTACGTGTGCGCGTTATACGCCAAATATAAAAATGATAGCTTCAAAAAATTGAAAAAGAAATAAGCATAAAAGAACAAACAAAAATAGAATTCTACATATATCAGAATACTGTTTCTTTAAAAGAAATTGCATACCTCACGTCCATTTGGAAGAAAATTATTTTTTCAAGATCCTGGGATAATATCTCGAATAAATGACTTAAAAACATAAAAGCATTGCACATGTACATTTCAGGTTCCTTCGTAAAAAAAGGGGGTGGGCGTTATACGACGAGTATACTTAAAAACTTAAAAATGCAGCTTGAAATACTGGGTGCGTGTTATACGCCGGATTTTACGGTGCGAAGATTTTTTTTATGAACGATATAAAATTTAAAAAGAACCAAGAAACAATACCTATATCCATATAGGCCGAACACAGAGTAAAACCCAGATCGTTTGAATTCCTCAAAAAGGCTTCGCACAGTCAGATTTGACGTACTTGGTTCGATTTTCACCTTCAGTAAACCATATAATTGCTTGCCTGTAAACTTTATCGAAATCTTTGTTTACATAGACTATTTATGACTGTGACGTCAGAAATCTATAACTTAGTATATGTATTTATTGGTTTAGATCATTCCCGAAGTGCGAATTCGTTGAGAAACGTTTTTGCGACGTGCGAATACTCCGTATAAATATTGGAAGACGTGTGAATTATTTTCAATGACTTGTGCTTGAAAACGTGATTTAATCACCCTTATGTATTTTGAATCTCTATGATAGGACTTAAATTACTTGTCTCAATCTTGAGTTAATATAAATTTTTCATCTCAATAAAATTAGGTCGAAAGAATGGAAAAAATGTTTATATTCGATTTTTTGCCATTCATTCTCAAAGAATTCTCAAAAGAATTTTCGTTGCCATTTCAGTATATGAGCTGTGAGTTTTCAGATTTGTAAAAGTGTTTCAAAGTGTCTAATATCGACTGAAAAGTTATTAAAAAATGAAACTTTCTAATTACTTAATTCTATTATGCAATTTATTTTTCTGATAGATGCATTATATATATATATATATATAATTTGTATCTGTACAAAGTTGTTGAAAATCACATAAAAATTAATTTTATGTATATATATTGCTTTTACTTTCAATTCAAAACTTGAAATTGAATCATATTACATGCTTTTTCATCATATAATGTTGTAATGGTACAAAGGCTTAAAATATGGCAAATTATTAAACTTTTGACACATGATTTATTACATTTGTTTTTAAAATTTTTTATAATGTTAAATCATAACTTGATAGATTAATGTTTCAACAAGTCAAACTGTGATTGAGTTTTCAAGAAAATGAAAAATTATATTATATATTTTGAGACTGAAAATTAAGGGATGCAGTATGATTAAATAAAAACTTTTGGTACAATGGTTTTTACATTTTTTTTTTTACTCGTAACCTGTGTTGTAATAAGTAAAACATAATGTTTACTTACAGTGCCCCCCCCCTCAGGGGACTCGCCTTCTTTAGGTGAGTACGGGTGTCACAATCCTGAGGTGCCCTAGTGATCTTTTCCTTTTCCCACGGGGTTTACTGTCTTTGGTAAACACGGGCTTCACGAACCCGGGGTACCCTAGTGATCCTTCTCTATTTTCGACCCTCTTTCTTGTCATTCAATTCATTCTTTCTTTCTCTTCCCGTCTAGACCACAGATATTAAAACAAATGTTTGGCGCAGTATAGCCGAAATCGGCTCTTGCGCCAATAAACCCCAAAATCATTCGCTTACAAGTGCCCCAAGATGCAAACAATTTAATTTTTGTAAGCAAAATTTTAAAATTCATGAGGGGATTTTAAAGTACTACTCCTACTATATAAATAGCGTACATGTATTTAATTTGATTTGCAAGTTTGTCGAACTATGTCCAACAAAAGTTGAGGGTTTAGTGATAATATGATTATCATTCATGCTTTTTCTTGTGAATCTTATAAATAATTCCTTTAAAAATGTATAAATTCTAAATCCAATTATTTTTCTTAAAAAATAAGTATTGCTTTGATTACAAAAAGCGTTCCAGCTTTTGTTACGCAGTTAGGAAAAGTGTCAATATTTGACAGAAAATAGAGAAAAAAACTTGATATTTTAAACAAAAAAAACTAGTTATTTGTTAATTCGAGTTTGTTCTGAGATCAGTTGAATTTTTTTATTCGCTATCAGGATGTAGTTAAAAAACCAAACATGCCATCATAACTCTGGATTTTTTAAATTTAGTTCTGTCAAGTTTGTGAAAAAAAATATATAAAGCTTAGCTAAAAAAATAAACAATAGTTTAAACAAAAAAAAAATTTGACTTTATTTTTTTATCAATTTTTTTGTCTATTAAATTGTAATGTCCCCTTAAATATTTTTAAAGTTTGTTGTACAAACAGACGCAAGACGTCGTTATCAAAAAACTTAACCTATTTCTTTTTTAATAGAAATTGGAAAAATGTGACCGATGTATCAAGGACTTTACACACATCAATGTCAACAGCAATGTCGTATCAAGGTTTGAACTTGATCTTGTTGTCTTCCTTACACATAGCATAGCAATTATCCGGTCATCAAAACGGTTTTAAAGCTTTTAGTTTATGTGCGCCTGTGCAACTCTTGCGTCACTATCAGGTTGACATAATCTAAATTCTAGTTTATCCCTCTTGAACGCAAAAGTTAATTGGTTTTCATTCTTTCTTTTAAGCGCCCTTTTTTTTGGTGGGGGGGGGGGGGGTCGATGTTTGTTGCTAGTGCTTCTGTCCTTAGGAATTGAGCCCATGATTATCATTAGTTGATGCAGTACAGAAATAATGAAAACTTTGACTACTTGTGTAAGGTCTAGCGGAATTTTTTCAATGGACTAAATTCCTGACCGTCACATGAACAATGGAAAGCAAGTGATTGCATTTAATTCAAAACTGACATTAGACATGTGCATGTAGTTCTTCTAGTAAAATTTAGATGAAATTTTAAACTTGATAATAGTTAAAGTTCAAAAATAAAAATTCTTCAGAACGTTTTTCAAAATTTTAAAAAAAATTCTTATGTTATACTTGTACTTTCTCAAATCCAGTGCATTTTTGTTTCAAGTACATGTGCGTTATTATTGTTGACAAATATATAATTTTAAGAGAAAGTTTCTGTTAAAAGCAAAAGCTGGCAACAGCAAAGAGCATGAACTGATTGGCTGGAAACTCGTGGTTGTGTTTATCATGTGACTATGACGTCACATAAATTTAGCCCATTAAAACTTGAAAAATATTTAAGGATTGATCCTGACCCTCAAATATAGACTAACAACCTAATATTTCACATTTTTTTTTCAAAAAATAAAAAAGCGTGTTTGTAATTCTCGACTTACGTGAAATAAGATAATGGAAATAAAAAGGACTAAATGGTTAGAAAGAGAAATAAAATGGGCCGTTTTTGACACCAGAACGATATAATTTTCGACAGTTTTAGAGAAGACTCCTGTGTAAAAAGACCTGGGAGATCAATTCTCAATCTTGATATGCATAAATCAACTTAAGAAAATGATTATGGATTCTCGTTCAAGAAATAGAATCGATAAAAACAGAATAAGATTCTGAATGGTGCAATAAAAGGAAGAAGAATTTTACAAATTAGTCACGCGCTTTGCTTGAAATACGTAGTAAGTTAGTAAAACCGCGAATTTTAAGGTCAAGGAATCATGATTCCAAGTCCTTTTGAGGATTTGTTTCCTCCACACAAGATGTCTTGTTGTTTTATGTATTTTGAACTACTATGCCCTTTGAACTTGTAGTCTTACTATAAACAGTAAATTACTCTTGTTCAGATGTCTTCATCCTAGTATAAAGTTTTTAAAAAAAGTCGCTCGATCCATGAATTTTCTGTCTACAGAAGAATTGTACATAAATACCTAAGTGATTTTAACATAATTTTCAAAATTACGTTCCTCTCAATTATATTATTTTTTTTTTGTACTTATCACAGGAAAAGATTTATTAATTTTACAAATAACAGAAGAAAAGTTTTATATAGATAAAAATATATTTCAAAATCTCCTTGCGAAATTTTATTTGTTAAAAAAAACTCATTTTTTAACGTTTTAAGACGGCATTACACTCATAGCATGTCCAGTTTCTTCCGAGTCGTATTTTCTTTCCCTCTCGTCTTGTTTTTGTTTCTCTAATTTTCATTAAAAGTCATAGTAGCATGAAGCGAAGGCAGTTGAATTATTTTCTTTTCTATACTGCAGGTATTGCGCACTAATTTCTTTTTACACTATATCAAAACAAAAGAAGTAAACAAAAACTTTTTTAAAGCTAATTTGAATACCGTTAAGTACATTGTTCTGCATTTATAAACCCAGAGGGAATGTACTAAAATTTAAAAGAAAATATAACTACTAGTAAATAAGTGTTGAGATAAGCATCTAGTAGCTATTGGAATGAAATCCCGTATTTTTAAAATTTGATTTATTATAAATCCTTGGAGAATTAGCATATATTTTGCATCCGAAAACAGCATTCTGATGCAAATTGATGCTGAACTATTTTCTGTTCAGCTCATGATAGCGAAAGTTAACATTTATTTTATACTCTTAAGCTCATGTTTAAACAAGATAGGACGTCTTTAAGTGCTCGTTCTACATCAATATTAATCAGTTTTAGATCTATTTTTGGAAGCGGTTAAAAGTTTTCCTCTAATAAAATAATGGTCTTGTGAATTTATAATCTCACTTCAAGAGTGTATTTCTTGTGAAACTATTCTGGAATTGCATTAAAAAGATTCGCCATTATTTAATATTTGGTATACCAATGTCAGTCGCATATTAAATGTCGTTTGAAGTCTCAATTAGATTCTTTCTTAGAATCATAATTTTCGTATTCATTTTAATGACTATATTCAATATTGTAACCTTGATTTAACAGAACTTTAACAGTAGCCTGTTTGAAATCTTATTTTATAGTTACGAGCTAAAAAACCTCGATTTAAATTACGATATATTGTTAAGCATGTCGCATTAACGAATCGTGTCATTATCTTAGCCTACGCATCCTATTCATCAGCCCCATTGACATTAAAATGTTATACTTCATTTAGCAAGCAAAAGGAGGGCCATATCCAATCTTTTGAATCTTCAAATGTTTTTCAAATATTTTCCTATTTTTCAAAAGCAATCCTTTCATTTCCGTTATGTTTTTGTTCCTTTATGTGGCAGTAGTCTTCAAACTTTTTCGACTCACGGAACCCCTTAAAACAAAAAGGGGGGTTCGGGGAACTCCATTCCACACACACATAAAAGAATAAATATTAAAATTGTACTTTAAGTAGATCAATATGTTATAGGTACATTTTGTAAAGACAATTAATAAAAATATTGTATTTGTTATTAAAAAATTTTAATTGTGTAATTTTAATACAATGTACTCATTAATAACATTGTGATCCAAGTGTCTCCATTATATATGATAGCATTTTTGGCACACTGTCGAAGTCTATTAAAATTAGCTCTGTTCGCAGTTCATTTTTTAAAAATATTTTGTTTTTGCAGCCACTCACGTTGAGCATTATTTTTCATTTAAACGCATTCTTCAGAATGGCATTATAAAAGATTGTGTATATAGCTGTGTGAGAAATCCTGTGCATTTTCTTGAATTCGTATTCTAAAATTTAGTTTTTAGCGTCGAATCTGTTTGATATGTCAATGGGCTGTTCCCTTTATTATATGTGTTTATTTCCTGCAAATGAAAAAATGTGCATTTTCCATTAGAAAACTGTTTAGTTTTGCAAAACATTGTACTCACAAGTATGAAATTATTTTGTGGAAAGCGGGATATATAGTAAACAATAGAATGTTCCCAATCTACTAGGTAGTTCATAGAAAAGAAGAAAATGTTTTAATATTCCTAAATATTAAAAAAAAAGTTTAAAAAGTATTACAAAATAAAGTTATATTATGTATAAATAAAATTTTCAGTTTTAATGACTGGGGTAAGGTTTAGATACTTGAAAATATACAAACCATAAGGTATCAGAAATCCATTTTACAAACACATTTATAATTTTGTTTTCAATTTTTAATTGCGACTGGTGGAACCCCAGGGCTCCGTGGAACACAGTTTGAAGACCACTGCTTTACGGTATGTCATCAAATAATGTTATCTACTGGTCAATTCCTAAGCAAAACTTCAGAAAATCGTGTTTTCAATTCTCTATCAAACATCTTCTTCGATGTTATCTGGGTAAAATCCTATGTAAACATTTTTATAATACAGTCGATGATATTACTTAATGTGAGGTATGTTAGAGTTACACAAATAACACGTTATCGATCAAAAATACTTCATAAATTGGAAGGAAATATAGTTCCAGAGAAAAGTCTTCATTGCTTGTTTGCTCTCTCAAATGTACTTTATTGTTTTTATTGCTCGTGAAGGAAAACATTAAATCCCTAGGTCTTAACATAACGTTGGCGAACTGAAAATGGCTTGTAGATGGCCGTTCACAAAAAAATGCGTGGTAACAACACAACCAACTTCAAGTTCAGTGTCACACAAACCTTGAGCGGCTCTTTATTTAGAATTGCGTTTTATTTGTACACGTTCCCCCATCTGCGGAATAATACAAAAACAAGCAGGTGTGTATTCGTCACAACCCGACTGTCCGACTGAGTGAAACGAAGTTTGTATTGTCACTTGTATCATCAGAGCTCGAAAATGAAGGTTGCAGTGGAACCGCGATGCCGTTCGGGTTTCCCTTGAACTAGATGTGCCATGGAATATTCAAGGGTCAAGTACGCTTCCTTCGACGATTTATTATTACCCTTTCATCGTAATCGTAATCGCCCGGTCAGCTGTGTTGTTGACAGAGTTTCATGTGTAAAGGAATTTATTCAAGGTAACATTTGTTTTGAATGTGGTAAATGTAGTACCATTTCAGAATTTAATTTTTATTAAAATAAATTTATGGGGGTGGGAGTTTTTCAAGTATTAGTTCATTAATTAAATTTAATTAATTTTAGTTTAATATGGAAGGGGAAAAAAAATTTGCCGCTCAATATTGTGATTCTGTCACATATATATACATATTTATACTGATTAAAATTTTTCTTAGTTGACCTAAGTAGGAATTGACTTTAAACTTTTTTTTATATTACTTGTTTCCCCTATAAATTTGAAACATCATCTATATCAAGAATGCCATATTCATGTGTTGAAAATGTAATATTTAAAGTTTACAAATGGTTACAAAAATAATTTGGAAGATGGTCATTTTTATGCATCTTGTAAATTTGTTACCATCCAGAGATTTTATTTAATGATTTTAATATTTCGAATGTTAGCAAAATAAATTAGTTATTCAAATCAGAGGTGTATCGATCTTAAATTTATTTGATATTCTTGCAAAGTTTTTTCTCCACATTGATACATTTCGTCCTTTCAAAATGCTTTCAAACTATAACAGACTGTAGCAAAACCACTTTTCCTATAAAGCATTAAAACTTAGATAATTTATAAGAAAATGCTTGTAAATAATAAGATGTATATTAGGCATTATACACTGCCTACCTGCACAGATAACCTAAAAATATTATAAACATCTTTTAAAAACTTATTGAGTGAATAGTAATGAATGAGTGGAAATTATAACTAACCCAATATTTGAAATTATTAGCAATTATTTCGTTCGAAATTGTTTTATTTCTTCATTTATTTTTATTAATTCGCAAATGAAATTTAAAAAAAAAATTTCTTGCTTATTGAATAAAAATGTAACATAATTCAGAGACTCAATTTTGGATCTAAGAAATTAACTTTAATTGTCATTTATTTGCTTAAAATGTATTGTTTCACTTTATTTAATACTAATACTTACATCTAAGAATTTAAGTAACTATAAATTTTTGTTATATATCTTTCATAATAATAAAAAAATTATGGTGATATTTGTTTGAAAAGTAAAAAATTTTCTGCTTTTTTGTGTTATGGTTAGATATGAATATTTCTATATCAACTTATCTATGCCAAAAAATCATCGAAGATTTTCACGTTTTAAAATATATTTACTCGTAGAATGTTGTGTTTCTCGTTCAACTTATTTTCACCAAATTTTAAGCCTTTAACTCGTATGGGCGAATTGAAGAGACAATAAAAATAGCTGTAATGATTATATTTTAATGTTCCCACATATTTGTATCGTAGAACTACTAGAACTATAAACTTAAACTATAGATTTATTGTAATTTAAAAAATACGATTTCATTTTTTCATTTATTTATTTAGCTTAGTGTTTTATTTTTAAAATTGGTTTATTATTTTTAAAACAAATGCTATGAATGAGCAATTTTCAAACTGGGGTGTGCGTATCTTGGGGTATATGCAAAAAACTTTCAAAGGTTGCATGAAGTACTAAGAAAAAAAGGTAAACAACAATATCCGGAGAACAAACCTATGTCAATAAATTATTTGTGCAATATCCTAAACTTTTCTGATTTAATAATCTATATTTTTGTTTTCCGTTTTTTAATTTGTGAATGTTTAGTCCCATTAAATATTCTTATCCCATTAAACATTATTAAGAATGTAATAAAATGAATATAGAAAAGTGTAAAATTGATTTTTAAATTTAGGAGAATTACATTTTTTTCCAATTTTGGAAAATATTATAAAAAAATTTTGAAAAATCGAAAAGTCCATTATCTTGAGTTATTAAAATACGCAAAAGTATTTAAAAAAAAAAGAAATCGAAGAAAAATAATTTAATTTTTTTAAAAAACCTTCATTTGTTTGTATTATTTTGGATGTTCTTTATTGCATTAAAATAAATACAATTGTCTAGAATTGAAAAAGAATGTATAAATCCCATAGGAATATCATTATATTAATGAATTATATTGGCGGTGATACTTGATTACCCCATTCTGCACATTTTTTTAAAGCTTGAAACAGAGGAGAGATTAACCCACTTGAAACTATAAAGCAGGAAATGATTCCAAATTGATTTATTGCAAGCAATAATAAATGCATTTAAAAATACAATTTAGCTTTAGACAACTATTGTTTGTATCGAAGTAGAATCTCATTAATTATAATACCAACAACAACAACCGAAAAATTGATTAGCGTGCATCTAAATGTAATCAAATTTCGTTTAATTGAGTAAGAGGACCCCAGTTTTTATAAGTTGGATAAACATGTTTTGATAGGCGGAGGATCATGAGTTTAGATTTCGAGCCATCAAAACCAATTATGAAAATAATAAGGCTAATACGTTTTGAATGTGAAAGAAAACCTGAATGAAGCATGGTAAAAATTCTATTTTAATTTAATCTTGGTAAATTTAAGACTATGCAACTACTAATTGAACTGAAAAGATTGAAACGCAGCTTCTAAACAAAAAGTATGAAGTTAAATGAAAATATTTACTTATAAACATCTAGACAATGTTTTCAGAATTACGAGCAAGTTTTGATTAC
>BMAO01007091.1:0-103844 GCA_019973975.1 Trichonephila clavata
AAAAGGTTTCTCGTAAGTTTATATTCATTTATTTTTTATTTACTGGGTCGTAAGCTTGAAAAGCTTGTTTGTGTGTGTGAGACAGAGAGAGAATGATTCCACCGTGCGCGCACACGGTATTATTTCATTGAATTAATCATCAGAATTGCGCTGTCATTGTCTGGAAATTCTTAAACTCCGGCTGACAAAGGGAAATTACGACATCCGTTATTATTTCATTAAATTAATCAATAAAGATACGATATGTAACCCAGTTACCAAAATACTGATTTTGTAATTGAATGAGAAAAACATGCATTATGTTCTTGTTAATATTTAAATTGGATTGTCTATAATGTCGTACTTTGAAGCTAAATAAGCATTATTGGTGAAGGACCATGTAATTTTGAATCGTAACCAAGACAACGCCAAGTTAGCACCTTACACTTCAAACTTCCACTCCCACTCGAACCCATCACTCAAAAAACACAACGCTGATTACGAAGTCATGAACATGACCACTGTATTCAAAGTGAAGTCTGAGTGAGAACTTGTTAATGTTTCTCTTTAAAGTAATAAAATGGCTATTGATGACGGATTTTGCAATTTTGAATCACGGTCAAGTGCTGAGAACAACACCTGAGCCGCCTCTCCAAACTTCCACACCATGCTACCGAGAAAACTTTGAGCCGAGACTGATTTAACGTGTATCAGCCCTTCTACACGGTAAGTCTTCAGTGGCATCAGGACTCGAACTAACAACTCATCAACACCGGCCACGAGTTTGTGATCATGACTATTTAGCTACTGCAGCCACCTATTGAAAGTGGCGGAAACATGCAAAACAGTTTGGAATGTAATGGAATGTGCTCAACAATATGTAAAAACATTTACGAATCATCCTCATTTGTTACATTCTGGGCGATTTTTGAAGTGAAAGAATATCTCAATCAATGGAAACCTTGGAAAGCGTATTGATCAGGGGCCTAGCTACCGCCGTATCACTGATACAGGGCCCCCAAGCTACAAGGCACCAAAATCCGTAAACAAAAACACAAAAAATGTTACGGCATCCCAAAAAAGAGCCACCAAGGAGTTTTAATACGGGTCCCCCAAGCTACAGGGGTATCAAAATCCGTAAGAAAAAAAACCGAAAAAATGTTAAGGTGTCCCAAAAAGAGCCACTAAGGAGTTTTAATACGGGGTCCCAAGCTACATGGGCGCCAAAATCCGTAAGAAAAAACCAAAAAATGTTAAGGTGTCCCAAAAAAGAGCCACCAAGGAGATTTAATATGGAGTCCCAAGCTACATGGGTGCAAAAATCCGTAAGAAAAAAACCAAAAAATGTCAAGGTGTCCCAAAAAGAGCCACTAAGGAGTTTTAATACGGGGTCCCAAGCTACATGGGCGCCAAAATCCGTAAGAAAAAACCAAAAAATGTTAAGGTGTCCCAAAAAAGAGCCACCAAGGAGTTTTAATAAGGAGTCCCAAGCTACATGGGTGCCAAAATCCGTAAGAAAAAACCAAAAATGTCAAGGTGTCCCAAAAAGAGCCACTAAGGAGTTTTAATACGGGGTCCTAAAGCTGCATGGGCGCCAAAATCCGTAAGAAAAAAAACCAAAAAATGTTAAGGTGTCCCAAAAAAGAGCAACCAAAGAGCTTTAATACGGGGCCCCAAGTTACAGGCACACCAAATCCGTAAGCGAAGAACCACAAAATGTTAAGGGCCCCAAAAAGAGCCAACAATGAGATTTAATACAGGGCCTACTCAGGACGCCAGTGATGTTGATGTTGTATTCATTTGCTTTTTACTCGAAATTAATATACGTCTCATTATTAATATCAATGCATTACTCTTTAAATCAATTGAATGTAACCTAATACATTGAATTTAATACATTTGCGCACGATAAAAACGCTTAGCGTGATATAATCATGAAAAAAAAATGCATATTTGTAATCAAAATACAGGCTGAAAGGGATTACACTTTTTTTTTTTGCTCTTAAAGTATTTTTCAATCTTATTTTCGAGAAATGTATATATGACCAATAAATCTGTCCATACAAATACATTTTCCCTACACTGCTTGTCAAATAAAACTTATTTTTCCTTTTTGAAAATATCAAGGTTATATGTCGTCTCTTGAATAGGATAATAACATATATTTTATGCGGTTTTAACTCTTAGGAATCTTTTTAAACACGAGGAAAAATTGCATTAGTATGGAAATTTTAAAATAAGGAAAACAAAAAAAATCACTTAATTTTTGCTTTTAATTTTACCTTTATAGCTTCAACACTCAATCTCGCTAATAGCAAAGAAATTGTTGGAAGAAATCACATAAAATTCCAATAAAACGTGAATAATATGGATAAAAGGTGGTTGCAGTTAAAATACCACTATGCATCATACATTTGCTCATTGTATGTTTTAGAACATTTCGAAATGACTGTCGAAAGAACAATGAACAGATTGAAAATGGCGACTAGGGAAAATTATAATTCTGATAAAACTGTGCAGTAAAATTATCAATTTAAATAGGTTGTATGATGCTTTTTTCATTTGGAATTATGTTGTGGGCTGAAAATAATGATATTGAAAGTTGTTATAAACATCTTAATTTTAGCAGTTCATTTTAATAATGTTACAAATAGACGAAATGTGATAGTCTCGTTAGCACTGCTCCGTGAGCTAGAGATTCAAGGTGTGACAATTAAATTCCCGGACTGCGCATGCCCTAGCCGTTAGGCTTGGTGTGGAAGAGTGGGAATGGAATATTGTTGGCTTTGATCCATCTGGGGCTGGTGGCACGTTATTTTATCCCTCTGTGTCCTGGGCATTAAGTCGATCGCGATCGATTGGTGGACTGCAAAGACAATTTGGAATGACCTCCTTCATCAAGACCGAAGACGCGCATACTAAAAGAGGCATATTTATGGAACACCGATGACAACTAGACTAGAGAACCGGCTTTTCACAATTCGTGAGGCTGTGTGTAGACGACACATGAATCATTATTGGAAGCGCACGAAGACATTTAACACATTCTGTCACTTTCAGGAGAAAAAGCAATCAACGCGATACCAGCCGTAGGAATGGGTTTTCCCTCACACGCCGACTAAAGGGGAAATAAATGTTCATCCGCTCTTCCCGCGACAACATGGGATTGGCTACTGAAACATCCCCCCACTCCGCGCGATGGTATTCTTACGTTGACGTTACGCTCCACGATGGACGGGAGACCGCGGTAGCCAAGTAGTCAAGGTATCGGATCATGGCTAGAAAGTCATGAGTTCGATCCCAGTACCACTGAAGACCCGCCGTGTAGGGGAGCGATGCACGTCCTCCCGTTGATGTGATGTGGTAGTTAGGAGAGGGGGTGACAGCTCAGGTGCCGTCCGCGTCACTTGACCATGGTTCAGAATTACGCGGTCCGTCGCCAAAAGCCCTCGTGTAGCTGAACAGGGCGATGTTAATATTCACTCACTGACTCGCTCCACGATGGACAGCATCCGGCAGAAATGTGTCAAGTACATTCGTCGGTTATAGATTCATCGGTTCACGTGTGTTCGCTGCTCTCTACATTGAAAACGCCCACTCTCCACGGTCTAGCAGTCGTTCATAGTTGTCCAAAAATGGAATTTTCATAAAATAAAAAAAAAGAAAGCGATAAACTTTTTTTTCAACGGAAGGAAATTTCACAGCAACAGCTTTTTCGACCAAACGGTAATGCGATGCAAATGGAAGCAAACACAAATGCCACTGAGGTGTACTGATATTCATGTGATGCTTTAACTCTAAAGCTTAATTTACTATTGGGCTGACAAACATCTTAACAAATAGTAAATATTGTAGACCTTCTTTTAGCTCACCACACTACGCCACTGAGTAGACCGCAACACTTTGAAAAAATTAGAAGTAGCCCGTACCCTGGAAAAGTCTGCCCATTCCTTCTCTATCTAGTTCAGTTTGTTTTTTACCCTTGTTCTAATAAGACTTCGTCGTGTCGAAGCGCTTCTATCAAGATAAACTGAAAAATCAAGCTGCGCATATATATTTGAAATTCCTCGCGCGTGCGCGTGAAATAAAAAAAAACTTAAACTTATATATAATGTTTTAAATTGTTAAAAGAAGTATTTGGAGATAACTATATTTCACGTGGTCAAATTTTCAGTGGCGTAAACGGTTTTCGGAAGGTCGGGAAGCTTTTGAAGTTGATAAACGATCTGGTCGACCTGGGTCATCAAAAACCGATGAAAACTTTTTAAAATTATTGAAATCGTGTGAAAACACCAACGTTTGAGTGTTCAGACGATGTCAGATATTACAAACATTGACAGAGAGATAATAAGAAATACTCTAGCCGATAATTTACATATGGTAAAAATTTGCGCAAAACTGGTACCGAAAAACTTGATCAAGGCAACGCCAAGGTGCACACATTGCTCTCTCTGTAAAACTGTTCTTGGCGGAAAAACACATTATTGTGCTCCAGCATCCACCATACTCACATCTCGCCCCTTACGATTTCTACCTGTTTCTTAAAGTGAAAAATGCACTGAAAGGCATAGTGACATTTTCAATATGTTTATGAGGTGAAGGCAAAAACCGCAGACTTTCTGAAGATGATGATACTTAATGAAAATGTGCTCTCTGGCTACATACGGTGGAAAACTCGTATGTAGCTATGCATTGGTAGAGAATTATTATCCGGTTATTTCATTGTCAAATGATACAATGATTAGATTAACAGTCGAACGTTTGGCCAAGGAATGTATTCTCAAAACTGCAAGAAGTTTCAAATAAATATTTACATTGAAGAATGCGAATATTGGAACGAAATCGTGTCAAACCTCTATAAAAACAATTTCATCATAAGAAAGATAGAGTAAAACAATAGAAAGGGTAGAATTTTCAAAGGAGACCTTACAAAACTTCATTATTGTGGTATGACACACTCAGTTGTGATTCTGTCAGTATTCCATTCAGTGTATAATTTTATTAAGATTTATAGAACCTAGAGACAATATAATAAAAAAAGTGTACCCTTTTTTTCTATATTCGTCATAAATTTTTGAATTATCCTCTGCTGGATCACAAGGGTAAATATAATTGAGCAACTGCTTTATATGTTCTGAATCAAATGCAGAAACTTAACAAGCGAAGTCAATAACTCATGTTGTTTGCACCACGAGGAAAATGCATCTAAGAATTTGAAATTTTATTCTAGTAAATACGCTCTTATGGGCTTGCTTCACCCAGCCTTACACTTGAGAAAGATGACCAAAGCGATTTGTTTACTAATTTTTTTCTTTTATACAAGGGATGATCAAATGAAAAGGTACGAAACGACACGGTGGGTACAAATATAGACTTTATTCAAAATATACACCATAGGCCTGAGCACAACGATCCCACTGATGAACAAACCGCAGGATTCCTTGTTCCCAGAATTCCTGTGGCTGTGACGAGACCCAGTCCTTCACAGTGTCCTTGAGTACGTCGTCCGAGTTGAAGCGCTTTCCTTTCAGGTGTTTCTTCAGTGGACCAAACACATGGAAATCGCAGGGTGACATGTCCGGACTGTAGGATGGATGGTCCAACGTCTCCCTTTTGAACTTGTCCAGTTCCATTTGTGTGACTCTGGAGACGTGTGGACGCGCGTTATCATGGAGCAGAACCACACCCTCCGTGAGCAGCCCTAGTCTTTTATTCTTGATGGACCTGCGTAGGCGTCGGAGTGTCTCACAGTACACATCGGAGTTAATGCTTTTTCTGTGCTCGAGTAATTCTGTGCTCGCATCATTTGGACGCCGCTTTTTATAAGAGCCTTTGCTCTCTCCTGCGCATGCGGGCACCCGCGCATGATCCGATCCCAGTCAGAGTCTCCAATGGCATCCCGAGATGTCTCGCTACATTCTCCCTTGGCGGAATATGCAAATATTTAACTGTTTCATTTTTATGTCGTTTCGTACCTTTTCATTTGATCACCCATTGTAGTTCACTATTATGATTCAAATATTTATTTTGAAAAAATAAATATTTAAATATTGTTTTTAATATTTTGAATGTTGGTATTGCTTTATATGTCCCGTTTAAGTGGCTATTCCATTATTCCACAAAGGGTTCAGGCTTATGATGTCCGATTAAAAGTGTAGCTAATATATTTGATGAAAAAATGATTTAAAATTAAATTTAACGGCAACAAAAGGATTTCCTTTTAACTGTTGACATATACTTCTCACAGAAATTTCAATTATACATTAAGTATTATACAATCAACTCTCGAAAATTCGAAGTTGGAGCTACCAATGAAAAACTTGGAATTATCCAGAGTTCGAATTATCAGAAAAAACTCCCAAAATACTCGAAGAGGATATTTTTTCTAACACATTTAAATTGGAAATTATGTAATAAAACAACAATTGTACATATGTATAAAATTATTTCAAAGTAATATTTAAAAATTACATATACCATATAAATATTATACACAGAAGTTAAAAGTCCTGTGTATTAAAAAATACATTCATACACAAACAATCGCATCTCTTCTTCACAATAGTGGACCATCCTTTCTAAACACATGTGTAGCAATGCGGTGCGGTTGGACTATTGTTCACTTGAAGAAAGGGAGTAATAAAATTGTGTTTTCACCTGATGAACCGAAAAACACTAAGAAAGGATAGCAGACAGATGGTCATTAAAGGGGCTGCGTTACATGGGAGACACGCAGACAATATAACACAAAACTTGTAAGCTCCAACCTGTTTGCTTCAGGACTGTTCGTTATAGTGAGTGTTCGAATTGTCGATAGTTATATGAGATAACTTCGAATTATTACGTGTTGTAGTCTGGAAAGTCACAGATTTTACTTCGAATTATTGAGTGTACCCAAACGTATTGTTTAGTTCGAAATATCAAGAGTTTTTCTAGGGACTGAGCATATACTTCGAATTATCGAGAGTCGACTGTATATGTAACCGGTTTTCTCCAATAATTAATATTTGTTTAACACAGTGATTCTTAACCTTTTTTGTTGTTTCTGCTCTGTACACTTTTACCCTATTAATAAAACATAAAAGAATTTTACTTATCTCTAATACACTATGTAAAATAGTATATGATAATTATTTTCAATATTAAATAAAATAAAATGTATGACAAAAACAAAATGTTTATTGAGTCATTAATTAAAAATTAATTATAAGAATGCATTAAATGCTCTAACTTGGTGATTTTTGATAATTTCGTCGTAAAAATGATAATTCCACCCTCATTTCGGCTTCTACTTTTAAAAATATGTTGATCTTTTTTTCATTTTTATATTTTTGTTAATGCTGAAATTCCGAATTCACACAAACAAGATGCAGAGTTTTTTAAGCTTTTTTTCGCTATTATGGAATAATCCCTTTTAATTGTAATCCAAAATGAATTGACTCTTCCGAATTTTTTGAAATTAAATCTCGATAATTACAGAGAGCGAAATTAGTTCTTAATTCATGTACAGATGCATCCGTTAACACAAAAGGATTACGAACACAATCAATTTTTTTTACATCTAAATTTGGGAAGTAATGAATAAAAAACTCTCCTCTAGTGGTGTCAAATCGTCCAAAAAATTTTATGAATAGTATATTTCTATATAATAACCAAACGATTCGATTCCAGAGTTTTTCCTCAGAATATAATTAATAATTTAAAACAAAACAATGTCAATCATTGGCATGGCCAAGTAATTTTAGCGCGTTTTTAACATGTTGTATTTTACAATAATGCAACTAATGAACTTTTTACTAACAGAAAGTAGTATGTGTGTACTATACTTTAAAAAAAAAATTTAAAAAATTTTTTTTTAAATTTTAAATTATTAAATTTAAATATGATTCGGCTCATCTAGGGCACAAATGCGACCAAATGCCAAAAAACCGAGGTCAATAACCGAGAAAAAGGTACGACAAAATATGTAACGAAGACGAAATTTGCGTCCTAATAGCGCTTTTTTTTACACTACGGTGAAAAACGCTCTAAAAATTGGCTGCATCATACACAAGTGCCGCTGCACAGTAGTTGAGAATCATTGGTTTAATACAGTGCTTCTCAAATGTTCGGTATTGGCTACCCAATTTCTTATCATAATTTTCATCGCGGCCCCCTTCCCCACACAATAACATTCTATCGAACGCAATAGTAATGTAATTTGATACTAAAGCTACAATACGACTTTAATTATAAACCATGTAATAACAGGTGTTGATGGATGAAGGAAGGCAGATGAGCTTGGGTTTATTCCTCTTTCAACAAGAACTTCGTTGGGAGTAGTGTATTTAGTTCTATTTGTTAGAGAAATAATTTGTTTTGTTTTTTTAGTTCAGATTAGTAGTCTTTTATCCGGTTGTATCTGGCAATGAAAGAATCTGATGATGGATTTAATGAGTTGCCTCAGAACTGTAAAATAATAATATAGTAGCGGATTGAGCGGAATCAAGATGTTCAGAGTATTTTCACCTTCTGAAATGGATATAAACTTATCTCTTTCATAAAATGTTTAATCATGGTGTAATAATTATCACCATAAATGCACAAATTATCAAGATAAATATTAAATTTTGAATATAATTTTTACATATGACAATCCCATGAGAGTCAGTGTTAATTATTAAACTTGTTCTTTCGTTTACTATTCATAAATTTGTTACTAACTACGGAATGACCCAATTTCTCACTAGTGATGATAATTAAAAGTTACTTTAGCAAATTTAATTTGGTTCTCTCATCTTCCAGCCATTGCAGTATTGATGGCGAGGAAAATGTGTAGAACATGTGTTCCAAGTTTTTCATAGAGAGAAAAGTTTAAACATTTGCTCTCAAGGGCTTCAATATAAATTGACCTTCAGATTTTTACTAACTTATTTCCATCAAAAGTACTTTTGACATTTTCTATAAATTCATTGTAAGCATTTGAAATATGTCATGGCTCTTATTTATTTATGTAATGTGTTTCATTCTTACTTCTATAAGCCCCGTTTGACATTTTGTGGTGCACGGAAATTTACAAATGTTTATTTTCCTTAAAGGATTCCACTAAGCATTTGCAGACACAGTAAGTCCCCAAATGAGAGAGCCATTTCATGGGGGCATTATCTAGTGGCGGCTCTCGCTACCAAATTTTGACGTTTGAAATAATTTTAATTTAAAATCTCGTCGGATGCTAAATATTGCCATGATTTAATTTTTCGTTAAGAAAGGAGCCAAACTGATACTCAAGGGATTTTTTGCATGCCATATAATCATGTGAGATGCGAGCTTACGATTTTCGCATCGAGAAAATCTATCAGGCCGGGATCGAACCCGCAACCTTAGGCTTACGAAGCGGGCCCACTACCTCAAAGCTACCGATCTGACTGGGTTTTATAAATTTTTTCAATTAAAAAAATGTTTGTAGTATTTGAAAAGAAATTGAATTTGTTTTAAGTTATTAATATTTAACTTTATTTCAGATTGTCGGAATATGTGCGGAGTTTATCCGCATTCTGGTGACTCTCACCCGACCCCTTTCAGACTATGTTTTGGATTTCATTTATGGTTTTTTCATGGGAGGTACAAAAAGACTGCCACCTATTGAAAACAAAATTCTTCTCCTTTCTGCCACGGAACTTGCTGAGAAAATACGAAAAAAACAGGTAAGTATTCTGTTGTTGAATTTTACATTATTCATAACATGTACCTATGTTTAATGACTGCCAAAAATGAAGAGTCATTCTTTGGTATTGATGCTCCACTTAAATTTAAATCGTCATTCAAATTGACGAATGAGTCATTATGCTACTGTTGTAAATTGTACTCCAAACATTTGATATTTCAGCAATTCATTGTTGATAAAAATTTATGTTTCCGACTTTAAGAGGAAACAGGAAGTGAAATGTTAAAATCTAATTTTATTTAATCAGCCTGACATGCAGTATTAATAGATGTACATGAATGACATGTATAGTTTCGCTTAAATATGTATTGCACTTGTATACATAAATATACACATGGCCTTTTTTCAGTTATTAAAATTTTTTTGCTGTTTATTTTATTTTTATTTTACAAATTAAACACACTACAAGCACCAATGCCATTAGTCCACGTGCCCTTCAATATTTTTCGACAGATGAATTAAGACTAATTAGTGCAGGGCACACGACCAAATGTTCAGCGGTCATAGGCTGACCAGAGTCACACAGAATGCAGTCCGGTGAGTTGGCGATACTGATTCTGTAGAGATGCGATTTCAGACAGTCATGGCTACAACAGGGCAACAGCATGGCCACAGCAGCTTTTCTAGGAGCCCCAAAGACCCAGTACGGGTCCTTGTTCAAGATTGCCCAGTTTTTATCTTTCAACATCTCCTCAACCTCCGTTTTAAACTTGTGTTTAAAAGCCATATTAGAAAAAAGCCTTAAGGAATGAAAGGTTGAAATCCTCGTGGGTCTTTGAATCCCAAAGGTTCCTTTCTTAGTAAGAAAGTCAGCAAGCTCATTCCCAGCAATGTCACATTGAGCCGATATCCACTGAAAAGGGATTTTATGGAGAAAAAAAATCTTTTAAGAACGATATACATTTTAAAATTCTTTGTGAGTTACAGAGGTAATTTTGAGACAGAGCTTGTAGCTGACCTCCTCGTGGTGCACCCAGGGTAACGCAAATTCTGCTACAGCTTTGCCGCTTCTCCAGTGTTTTTTTTTTTTTTTTGCTGTTTATAAAAATGTATTTGTGGAAATTGCGTATTAAAATATGTATCGTATTATTTAAATTTGTAAACATGTATTGTAGAAAGTTACAAGACAAAATTTCCTCGAAATACTTTCTATCATCCTCAGATACACATACATTAAAACAGTCAGCGTCTGATTATGACCGATTTATATATATATATATACTTTCGCACTGATAGGTAATGAGTCTATTTACATGCAAATAAGTCAGATATTAATACAGATTTATATATTATTTTTGTCCATTTTGCACTTTTTTATTAGAGTCTAAGATACGTATCAAAACTTAAAACACAAGGTATGGGCAACGTAACATAAGGAAGAGGTCAGAAAGGTAAGAAAATCGTCCAAAAAGAGGTCCAGAAATAAATTTTAACCCCTTGCGTACCAGACTGTTCTTTGTAATATCCCTGAAATCCCAGATTTCTGGAGATACTGACATTGACGTTACGACGCACATTTAATTTTTTTTCTTTTGACGCTGACTAAGGCGCACGTTCGTTTGTTTTGTTTTGCTTTTTAAAGTTTGTGTAACTATTTTTGTTGTTTATTTTTACTTTTTCTCGCTAATACGACATCGTCGTCGGATTTCAGCGAAAGTGATACTGCTTGAGAATAATTGCCGAAAACCGGTGAATACGACAATCACTCTGATGCGGATTTATCTATTGTGATCAAGAAATGCATGTTTGAATGCAATTAAATTAAAATTAAATCAAAGTAATCTAAAAAATAAACAACCAATGCCCTCCCCCCTCAGAGGGCTACGGTAAAATTATCAGATGTTGACCGGTCTGCTGTGATAAAAAGGTTGGTTAGCACTGCTCTACACGACGGGTCTTCAGTGGCACTAGGGCTCGAACTCATGACACGCCGGCCATGAACTGTTAATAATAACCCCTGGTTTACCCTAGCTACTAGAAGGTATTTGGGAAAAGTGTTACAATCTTAACAAAACTGCAGTCGATACAATTTGGAATTTAAAAAAAAAGATTGGTTTGAAGGCATGCCATACCTTTTTGTCTGAACTATACAGTTTGTATGTGGTAATTAAGCTATTTTTATACCTATTATCTTAAAACTTTCTACCAAAAAGGAAAATTTTAGAACCTCGCTGAAAATTTGAAAGAAAAAACCAAATAAAAGAAGTAATATATATAAATTTAAAACATAGTAGTACAAACTCGTACACATGTTATAAATAACTTTTATTTTGTATATATCTTCGTTTTTCTTCTCTTATTGGAGCAGTCGCCTTACTTCGTCTTCGTGACGGTAATATAAAAGTACCGTTAAAATATACAAAAAAAATTGAAGGTATAGTAGTAGAGGTTAAAGTGGCTTTAAATGGCCCTTATATTATTTTATGCATATACACTTTATGCTAGAATATATGAAGCTTCATAACTAAGTATTTGAATTTAAACTAGAACTATTGTTGTTGTTTTCTTGTCCAAGTAATGCAGAGAAATCAAATGGCCCTTGCAATGGCCGGCCGAATAAAGCAGTTGATTCCTTCGGCGAATAAAGCTGTTGATGGTCCGTGGGGTTCAGGTTTAGGTTGAAGAGTACAGCCAATATAAAAAAGCAATAAAAATATGATTAGGAGAAAGTTGAACGCGGACATTGTGGACAAGTATTGTAACTTCTTCGGCCTTAGGAGATATTTTCATCCCTTTAAGGTATCCGAATACGTTGAAAATGACCAAATTCAGTCAAGACAGATATTTTTGTTTTTTATTTTATTGAATAGAGCTCTCTTTTGACTTTACGAAGCATACTTTGTTTTGTTTCTACGCTACCTAGAGGCCAAGTTACAATCCATTTTATAAATTTAGAAAAACCGGAAGTGGGTTTTTGATCTACTAGATGTGGGCATTTAAGTTGCTAAAAATATATCATGGCGAGTCTGATAACTCAAAATATTACGAATGTATTGCTATAAAACTTTTTGAACCTGATATTTATGTTATTTTCTAGAGAATGTACTAAAATATTTTCTATTGTATGAATACTTTTTGAGTTATGGCTTGTTATTTAAATAATGGTCGCATAAAAAAATGTAATATTTCTTATAATGTTTACTCAATCATCTCTAAAATTTTCAAATTTTAATAAAAAATTAAAACTTTAGTACATTTTCTAGATAAATGCATCTAGTTTGTTTTCGTAAAACTTTTACTAATATATGTTAATTACTTTTTACTCTAACTGCGTTGAAGTTTTTCAAAAATATTGCTATCATTTCACTTATAATTGTGATTTTTGTAAAATTCAGGTAATTTATTTTAAATTTTGATAGTTAAATATAGTAATATTTATTGGTATTGAGTCCTAAAAGAACATTTATAATGTTCTAGTATGCTATTTTGTTAAAAAGTACTCCGTGAAGTACATCTTAACTGAATGGGAGGTGAGTTTACGTCTGGCTATTGCATCAACATACTAGGAAAGGGTAAGCCTGTTGTAAAGTTGAGCGGAATTCTGGCCCTCCTTAGTAAGGTTATAAGCCTGCTCATTGCCAAAGATGTCTACGTGGGTCGGCATCCATTGTAAAGTGCAAGTTCGTTGGGCTACATCTATGTTTATAAGTGCAATTATGTCCTGTGTTAATTGAGAGTTGCCCCTCAGGATCACCTGGAGCGCAGATCTTGAGTCTGAGAACAGTAGAATGCCACTGTAACTCTCAATTGGCCTCTTGTGGTAGTTATCCAAAGCTCTTTTAATGGCCATAAACTCGCACGTATTGTTTGAGGAAATTTTACCCGTGGGAATTCTATAGTATTCAAGTTCATCATTTAAGCTATTAGAACACAAATATATAATACAGAAAAAATATAATCAAAATGACTTTATAAAATATGTTATTTCTATAAAAATATGATTTATTTGTGGTAGTGCAATATTGATTATTGGATATTCTTTATAGCTCAGTTGTGAAGAAGTGATGAAAGCGTACATCGAGAGATCGAAAGCGGTTCATCCTTACATTAATGCTGCTACGGATGAACGTTATGAAGATGCTTTGAAAGACGCCAAAAACGTCGACAAGTTTTTGGCGAGCGACGTGAAATCGGAAGAAGATATCGCCAGAGACACGCCACTTTTAGGGGTTCCATTTACGTGCAAAGAAGTGATTGGTGTCAAAGGTATGTGATAAGAAAGCATCCAGAATTCTGAAGGAACAATTGAAATTTTATAAACATACTTTTTTAAGTTTTTATCGCTATGATTGATCTAATTTATTTTTTAAAAATTTAATAGTAATTTTTTTATTCGTTGCTTCAACCTATTCATCTAAATAAAAAAAACACTGAAGTGTTTATCAATTGTGGAGATTTGAGGTGAAGAAAATTGAATTTTCTTCTAGTTAAACTTCAATTGTACTTGAGTCTTACATTTGAAGAAGTTCACAAAAACTACGGAAATAATTAAGATAATTTCTTAAAAGCTAAAACAGGTAGAATATTCCTTAGACCGAGGGAGAATAGGAGATTAGTAGAGGTAATATTTCCAAAATTAAGTGAAAAAATTTGATTTTCTAAAATATAAGAAATATATATGTGTTTCCAAAATAAAAAAATCTCCTAAAATTTCATATTTGCTTTTAAATTCTGTTGTCTGGTTATCTTGCAATTTCTATTATTTTCAGTTTTAATCATGTTTATTCATCTCTCTCTTGTAGAGAAATTTTGATCATATATATATATATTATTTTACCGAATCAATATGAAAAATGTGAATAAAGAAAATACATGCATGATTTCAGTATTATTTGAGATGCGTTTATTTACCCTGTTTGTCTACTATATAATCAAATACAACCGTACTCAAGGAGTAAATTCCAGTCATGCGTCGGAGCCGACCCACACAGTTTATTTATTTGCTCCAAATGTGAAAAAAATCGTTATAAACAGTCTTGCTGCGAAATATTTATGACGTACCATCATATTTTGATGTCATTTTTATAGGCATGAAGCAAAACTCTGGACTGGTGCGACACAAGGATCGTGTGGCAGAAGAGGACGGTGCTGCGCCTTCGTTGTACCGCGAGGCTGGAGCTATCCCAGTCACGGTCACCGATGTCCCGGAATTGTGTATGTGGTGGGAAGCTTCAAATCATGTCAATGGCCTTACAAAGAACCCCTACGACAACACGAGGACTACTGGAGGAAGTTCAGGTATGTGAGATTCTGAAATATACCAATCATTTTATTACAGATTTTAATAGACCTTACGTTTTTCACCAATCTACAGTTGAACTTCTCAGCCAATAATGGTAACGAACTCATAAATAAAGAAAGCCAAAAATATTATGAACTAGATGGGAAAAAATTGTAATTACTAAAATCTGCTTAAATTCTTTCTTTAAATAAGTATCTGAAATTTGAATTTCTGTAAAATTATGTAAACAAAGAGCAAAAACCCAATCCTAATAATATTATAAATGTGAATGTAAGTTTGTTTGTTACGCTTTCCCGCCTAAACCACAAAACCGATTTTAAAAATTCCTTCACCAATAGAAAGCTACATTATCAGCGAGTAACATAGGGTATATTTTCCTCCCGTATTCCTACGGGAACGGAAACTATACGGGTGAACACCAAACTGAGCGCCAAGTTGAAAGAATGAAGTCACTGTTTGGTTAATGAAGACTGATGCTCTCCACGAGACATAGTGTTACTCGCATATGATTATACGCAGACAAGTGTCATAAATTATTTTATGATAGTTAGTCAATTGAGTTGGTCATCAGCTGTCTCGGATGCACTTTTAAAAATAACAAATCAGAACTTCATAAACAAAAAGCAATTCAAGAAACAAAAAAATTTATAAGTTTTTTGGTTAGCTTTAATCTTATTTTTTCTTTATTTATTTACATTGTTCTGTTACATTTAAGCAATAATTATTCAAACTCTAATGCTAATAATATTATAAATAAGAATGTGTGAGTTTGTTTGTTACGCTTTCCCCCCTAAACCACTAAACCAAATTTAAAAATTCTTTCACCATTGGAAAGCCACATTATCAGCGAGTAACAAAGGGTATATTTTATCCCCCATATTCCTACGGCAACTTATACGGGTGAAACCGCGGGTGCTACTTTACCTAGCCAAGTTGGTGCAAAATTATGCATATACCGGAAACTTTATAAAATTTTTCTCACATTTGTAACAAATAACTGAAACATAGTGCAATTTAACATCTTTACTAAAAGAAGTTCTTAAATGCTTTTCTTATTAAATGTCGAGCATTTATTACATTTTATTTATCAAATGTCAAAATGAAACCTTGAGAAATATCGTCAAGTTGGCTAAAAACTTCTCTACTTATATCATCTTGAGGTTTTTCTAATCCTCAAACCCTTTGGAATAAGTACAAATAGTATATGGAGAAAGATATTTTGCGATAACTACAGCGAATACATTCAGATAAGACTTTCAATGACCACATCTACAACGAAACGCTAATAATAATTGAAAATAAGGTTTTCACTATGGTTGAGAAGAAACTGCATGATTTTGGAATGATTACTCCGAGACCAGTTGACAGAAAAGACTTCGATAAGGAAATTGCTCGATAATTAAACTACGATTTTATAGCATTGCAGCTTTAAGTAACAGAATTAATCTCTCAATTAACTCCAGAACAAAGTCATGTTTTCCATCAAGTGTCATGTAAAACAGAAAAACAGGTGCACTCCTTTTTTTCTTGATGCCTCTGGAGGAACTGGAAAGACGTTTTTGCGAAACTTTTTATTAATATCCCTCAGAAAAAATCAGAAGTTAGCAGTTTCTGTGGCTTCTTCCTGTATAGCCGTTACACTATAGACCGGCGGTCGAACTGCACATTCCGTTTTAAAATTACCGTAAAATCATGCACATGAAGATTCACTCATCTGCAATTTCAGCAAAAATAGCTCTAGAGGCGTGATGCTTCTACAATGTGAGCTTTTAGTGTGGGATAAAAGTACGATGTTTCACAGAAAGGCTATAGAAGCGTTATATTGGACTCTCCAAGATTTACGTGATAGTACGGATTCTTTAGGAGAGATGGTAGTTTTGCTTTTTTTAAATTTATTTTTATTGAGAACGTTTATAAATCCGTTTACCACAAAATATCACACGGGGGCTTACAGAAGTAAGCGCGAAGCACACATCACAAATAAAAGACGAAATTTTAAAGTCATGAAGGATTGCAACACAAACATCCATACCTTCGCCAGGATTTGAACCCTGGCCCTACGGCACCGTAGTCAGCATAACTAACCACTATACCAGATTGGCGGCATGATAGTTTTATTGGCTGATGATTTCCGACAAACTTTCCCTGTAATCCAGACGAGTACACCGGCAGATGAAATCAGAGTATGTATATAAAACATCAAGTTTATGGGCGAAAGTTGAAAAATTCAGTCTGTGAAAACGAATATAATTACGAGAAAATTGATACAGAATATACTTGGTGCCACAATTTTAACAGGTGTCAGGAAAGGGGAAAGTGTTATCAAACCTTGAATTCCAATTATCCCCCTTGACCTACCATTTCAATTCAAATCAGTTCAATTTCCAATCAAACTCAGTTTTGCTGTTACTATTAACAAAGCTCAAGGGCAAACACTGCAGGTAAACATTGCGTTTGGAAAAGCCATGCTTTTCTCGTGGCCTACTATATGTAGCCTGTTCGCGTGTGTCCAATGCCCAAAATATTCACATGTTTGCACTTGACGGAAGTACATATAATATAATGTACAGTAGCATCTTAGAATAATATTCTGTTTTGAGCTCTTTTAAAGAGGAACTATTTATTAAACGTAGACTCTTTCAACTTTTTAAAATATTAATAGTTTAAGTTATTGAATTTTTGGTTTTAATTATTATAATAAAGTATGTTTTCGCACAATTTTTTCAATTCTCATTTTTAGAATTTTTACATTTTAATGGTCCCAGTGAAGCAATAAAAAATTATTATTATATTTTATTTACTTTCTAATGCTAATGATTATGACTTTGACATTTATTTAAAGATATCAACGCGAACAAAGTCGCGGGTAAAAGCTAGTCTATTAATAAATCCACACTGTATGCTAAGGGTAATCGTTATTTAACTTTGTTTTCTTGGGTTTTTTTATATTAAATGAAAAAGTTGAATTATAAAGTCAATTCTAATTTAACATTCTAACATTTTTTGCTTGATATTTTTTGTTTTAAATTTCATTTACTTCAGTTTATTTATATACCAGCAGTTGTCCACCCACTTCGCTTTCATGATGCTGTATACTGTATATTGTTTTGAAGTTATTCCGATATCTAAGTTCTAGTATTAAGTTCTTGATTGTATTCAAGAGCATATTCTTATAGCCCACACCTCTTGATTTAATAAAAAGGGACTAGAATTTCTAAAACAGAAATATATTTATCTTTTACGGCTCCTTGAGAATCGATTTCCGCAAAATCAGTTCGTAATGGTTCTCTATTCATCAAAAGAAACATGCTTGCCATCTTTAGAGTCTGTAGGTCTAATCTTTGGAAAAAAACAGGAAATTTTGTACAAAAAAATGCCCTTGTAGCCCTCTAGGAATTCTAAATAACTCCTCTTCAAATTGTGCTAAGAGGCTTATTGATAAAACAAATTCTGATTTTTAACTATTAGGTTTAGATTTGAAATTTGGCAATCATGTTTATTTTGTTGAGTATATATCCATTAAAATCGGTTTTGTCGAAATCCATTTTAGAAGAGGAGGTTATGGATGCGTTAAAGATAATTTTACTTCAATTTTAGAAATTATTATTCAGAATTCCTGTCCTTTTTAAATCATGAAGTGAGAGTTGTAAAAACCTTTTTCTATATAATAGAATGCTTAATGTTGTGACTTAGATATTGTTACGTAGATCGGGGCTCGAGGATTTTATGCAAAATCAGTCGTAAATAACAAGGCAAATTCCTTAAGAGCGATGAGTATTTATTGGCGTAAATCAATCCCTGAAAATACAGGATTCAACAGCAAAATTCGCAGAATAATTAACAGAAGGATTTCACACCTTCAACAGCACTCAGACACAATAAGCAGTGTCTAAAATTCACGTATGTAAATGTCTATTCACAAGCACAGCCGAGCTCATCAAATTCAAGGCAAGTCTTCTAATCAATCAAAACAGTGCTCACTACTCGCTGTTAAAATCAGATCGCTACTGGCTGAAACCAGACTCGCTACCCTGGCTGAAACCAGACTGACTGTTGCGGCGGTATCGCTCTATTTATAGCAGAGCCGAAATTCCGGAAAGATGCGCTCGCGCCACAGATCGTGAACTTATGGATTTCTACTAATTCTAGAAGAATCCAGATGTCGAATCGCCAATTGTTGCCAAATGATGCCAACTTGCTCTATCGCCAATATTTCGCCAAGTCCCATGAATCGCCATATAACGTAAGGACGCGTTGCTTGTGAATATTACAATTTTATCATGAAATAAATAGCATAGAGTAATAAAAGCATTGCACATCAAATACAATTATTACATATTTATACAAAATCGTAAAAATAATAATTTATATGTATATATATATACAAACAGTGTATATTTATGCAACATTATGAAATACCCAGTGAAGCGACCCGGAAACGACTAGTTTAAAATATAATTCAACTATACTAATTGTTTTTAGTCATAAGTTATATTAATATTTCACCTCATTTCAAAAGTTTAGAATGAAAATATAATATTATATTACACAATTTTCAAAGCCTCTTAAATGCTTTTAATGTGAAAACATTCCTGAATATTTTCGCAAATGGAAGTTTAAATGTATATTTCAGGTGGTGAGGGTGCAATAATTGCAGCAGGAGGAGCTCTTTTTGGTATTGGAAACGATATTGCTGGCAGCATAAGAATTCCTTCATGTTTTTGTGGAATTTACGGACACAAGCCAACAAGAGGTATGTTTAATAACTCATTTAATTCTTTTTTTTATAAGAAGTTTCAATAGCCACCAAGATTTTACTCAATTTTGGTATGAAAATAGTTTTCAAGAAATAACTGAATTCTTAAATTATGTGTATAACCCCTTAACTGGTTTACCCGTATACCGTACGGGCTATCGAAAGTTTACCACAGCCTATTTGCCCGTACGCTGTACGCGAGCACTGTTATTTTCTTCTTTCTATCTTTGATTTGCACATATTTCTAATTCCTATAGTGAGGTTATTAGTGCTAGTGTTTTTAAGTGATGCAGTTTGTCCTTGGTACTGAAATACTTCTCTCCCAGGATTTTCTTTGTGGTGAAGGCGGGAATTTTTCGTTGAAAGCAGAAATTTAAATTCTTGTAAATATTCAATGGGGATTGGCAAGGCAATGTGCAATTTGCTGCTTGAGAAGAAATAAAAATGGGAAGATAATCCAAAAAAGCCTATATTATCTCTGTTCCTATTGCAATGTAAAACTTAGCATTGCACCATGCTTCACAAATTGTGTGTGCATATACGCACAAAATCATCAACCCTATGAAAAAGAGGTCCGAACAGGAAATTTTTTTTCTAAGTATGAGAGAAATATTTTTAGAATATGTGAAACTTTCTTCATAGAATGCAGATTGTACTTATAAAAAGCAAATATTTAGGGATTTTTATGTTCCACAATTAAAAAATTTTAGAATTGAAAATGTTAAAAAAATTCTTTCGTTTTGGCATTTTGTTGCATGCATTAAAAAATATGCACTTTTTGAAACATTTTGTGCAAGAAAACTGACCGCTTAAAGGGTTAACTATGATCAAATGAAAGGCACAAATGAAGTTTTTGAACTTACACTTATGCTATATATGCCCTTCTCTACTACGTAAGAGTGAAAAAAGATGTAAAATTCACACAAAGATAAAATGAGACCAATATGTAATAAAACATATTAACTTTTATTCCATTTTTCTAGATAAAGTAATAATCGTGTCATTAAATATAACATTGCTCAGTATGGAAAGCCTATGGCACATTAATAAAAAAACTATGAATAAATAGTTAAAATGGAGAAATTAGAGTAAAGGGGACTGTATTTTTTTTTAAATTCTATAAATTAGTTCAGATATAATAATTCTATAAAATATATATAATAACATCTCTTTTGGCAATAATACCTTTCTCGGCAATTTTTCCTTGAATAAACTTAAGAATATTTAATTCATATTTAACAACAAAAAGAGTTTTAAAAAAGGAAATTTTTAATTTATAAAGATGCCATTAATCGTTTTAAAAAAATCTTTTACTTTTAATAAGGATGAGTGTTTGTTATTTCATGACAAGATTTCCAAGAGAACAATACCTACTTTTTTTAATTTGAAAGTAACAAACGGGATCTTATATCGGCTGAATTTAAAACAATAATTTAAACAAAATGAAAACCCTGAAGAGAATTACGTCATCGTTAGGTTTATGCTTTGGTGAGAGGGGGAGAAAGGAGTTTCTGTGTGTGCTTACGAAAAAAATTTCTGCACTCTTTTAAAACATTTTATTTCATATTACTTTTCTATATGCTTGATTTAACAATCCCTTGTGAAATATATGGGTAACTTTAGAATAACATTTTACTATCACACAAGCGAGAAACACCGACATTCAGTATTTTGTTTAAGATTCGATATTAACATTGAGCTTGATGGAATATAATGAAAAACTCATATTATTTATTGTAATGTTAACTGTAATTCATTTCACTTCATAAAGATATAGTGTCAAACTGGGGCTCATTCCCTTTCTGTCACATAAACTACGAACAAGAAGACAACACCGTTGAATTTGTTAGCACAGGGCCCATGTGTCGTTATGCTCAGGATCTACCACTGCTTTTGAGAATTTTATCGGAAAATGATTCAAGAATACACCTAGATGAAGAGGTAAAATTATTTGATTTTTTTTTACATTATCCAATGATTGAGAGTGTAGAGTGGTTTTTGTATTTTATGTAGAATTTAAATAATCTGTTTATGTTTGGATCTCATTTTGCCCTTTGATTTGGCGGCAAAAATTTGTCGCCAAATTTTTTGTAAGATTTTTAGATCAAGTTGGCACTTCTGCCAATCGGCAGGCTTCATACATGTAAATGCACTTTATTTGCGAACATTTTTCAATATTCTTTGCGTGCTTAGAAATTTAGATCTCTTGTAAAACGATGTTATCGGAATACCGTAATATTTTTTTTAAGAGAATTGTTATTTTTTTTCCAATAATTTATTCCTTTGAAATCACGGTTGTTTTATTTTACGAGTAACTATTTATTTTTCACCCACCTGGCAACAGAATGTGTTTAGTATAAAATTGTTATACGTTTCAAATTGAAAAGAATTATTAGATCGCACAACTTCGAGTATATACATTTACATTATAAGCTGCTTTCCAATTCGTATCGCTATAAATAACGATTTTTTCGTATCGAATTATTTCATTGTAAACATTGTTAGAATTAATGAAGGTTTTTTCTGACTCCGGTTTTCAGTACAGCGTGTACAAAATCAATAATCAATTTTTAGGATAAAATAAAAGTACTGAGGCTCAAATGAGATATTTAATTCTATTGAAATAAAAGCTAGAATTACTTTTAAAAACAACAAGTAATAAAGAAACCTTAAACATTCAACATCTTTTACTTAGAATGCTGCATTTTTTCATATTAGTTGGTGAATTAGTGATTTTTCTGATGTGGAAAATGTGTTGTTTCCAGTATTTCACTTCCAATATACTTATATATTTTCATTTGACTTTTTTTCATCCCTCGTTGCTTAAAACGTCACTTGAAATTAGTTAAAACGCAATTATAGGATGGTAAGTATCGCAAAAATAAAAAATAAAAGTTTCTTGTATTGAAAATTAATACTCCAAACTATTAATACTGCCAAATCTCATTTATTTCACAAATTAACATGCCAACTAGAGTCCAAGACTCACCTAGCTAAACAATTTTTTTCATGGAATACTGTTCATTAAACAAAACAGAACGAGCACTTCCTTGTTGCCACAGCGTACAAAATAATATACTTTTTCAATATCGTTCAGTTCACGGTGACAAAAAAATAAACAATGATAAATAAATTCACTTAAACAAAATAATAAATTTAAATAATTGTTTTGCTTTTAACATAATAAACTGAAATTTATAAAGTGGATCTCACAGTAAGGTTAATATTAATGACGATATACAGAATAACAACCTGCCTTTTTTCTCTTTTTTACTTCAGCATTCGTAGAATAAATCTTCTTTAAGACACTTATTGTTTTTTTTATTGAAGGGGGAAAGAATACGGCGAATGAAAAAAGTGACTTAACAAAAAAAATAGCGTTTAATAAATGCTTTCATGTTAACGTACACTGCTGGCCACCGTAAATGCAACACCAAGGAAGACAAGAGATAGCACGACAAAATTTATTTTGTAGATAACCTATTGACCAAGTATCAAATGATTAAATTTATAGAGTTCTGTGAAGTGATTCCTGCCAGAATCAGTAGCCAGAGTAGCCACCATTGTTGGAGATCACCGCTGCCACACGCCTCGGCATTGATTCAAAGAGACTTTAGATGTGTTCTTCGGGTACAGCAGACCAAGCAGCTTCTACACGTTGCCAAAGTTGATCTGGTGTGGCAGCTGGGGGTGTAATCTGGGTCAATCGTTAAGCAACCATGGACCACATGTTTTCTATCGGCGAAAAATCCGGAGAGCAAGCCAGCCAGGGAAGCAATTCAATCTGGTGATTGACGAAGAACCTTTGGACAATGCGTGCCACGTGTGGTCGCGCATTATCCTGTTGAAATATGGCTGTGGAGAAGCCCTGAAGGTAAGGAAGGACAACTGGCTCCAACACCTCGGATATGTATCGCTGGCTGTTTAAAGTACCGGCAATGCGTACTAGAGGAGTGCGAGAGTGATATCCAATACCGCGCCCCATACCATAATACTCGGTGCAGGATCAGTGTGGCGGTGCATAACGCAGCTGTTCAGCATCCTCTCTCCACGGTGTCTCCAGACTCGAATCCAATCATCATGGTGTTGCAGACAGATGCGTGACTTGTCAGTAAAGACAACTTCATTCCATACTGCCGCCCACGTCCTTCTTTCATCGCACCATTGGTGGCGGAGACTTCTGTGGTTCTGCGTCAAGGGTAGATCCAGTAATGGACGTCTTGCGGACAGACCAATCTGCTGTAAACAGCGTCGAATGGTACACGCAGACACTGAATGATGCGTTACAGACTCAATGTGCTGTGCTATGGTTCGTGATGTGACTGAGCGATCCGTCACTGCCATGCGCACAATTTGCCTGTCCTCGCGTGAAGTGGTTCACTGAGGTGGATGCGATCGACCACGTCGGTCCGTCGTACCCTCCTGCATCCAACTGTCACATATCCGCATTACAGTTGTTTGGTTTCGTCCAACACGACTACCGATTTCCCTGAAAATAATCCACAATCTCGGTAGACCACTATCCTTCCTCTGTCGAACTCGGATACTTGATCAAAAGCTGATCGCTGTTTTCTACGAGACATAACTGATCGTTATTTGAAAAAAACCACAAGAAAAACACAATTGCCGAACTTGAAATCGTCGAAATCTCCAGGCCTTAAAAATGGCTTTGAGATGGCACCACAGGCGTGCGTGATGTGTGTCTGCGCTGAAATTCTAATCATTTTCATATCTCACCTCCGCTAATGCATGTTGTAAATTTCATGTCATTTGCGTGCTTTCTTCAGGATGTTGCATTTACGGTGGCCAGCAGTGTATAAGGATAAAAATATTATCATCTTATTAGATGACAAAAAATAGCCTTTAATAAATGCTTTCATGTTAATATATAAGGATAAAAATATTATCATCCTATTAGATGACACTTCTGCCAAATAAGATATTATAGTACTGATTTTATTTTATATTAACAAGTCGAAACACGTTTAAATAGATTTAAAACTAAATAAAGAGCTTTCTATCTGTGTTTATATTTTCTAGTTTACCAAAAATTTAAAAATTATCCATTGTTAAACGATTTTTAAATATTCTTTAAAAACTCAAAAATATACAATACTTATAAAACATCTAAATAGCAAAATTTTTCATTAAAAGAACAGAATTAAGAGAATTAAACAAAAATTACAATAGAAATTTTCTACTTTAAGAACCACTCTCTTTTCAGTTTAAAATAATTTATTTGCCTTTTGATTATGAATGTTGTTTCACCTTCTACATTGGCTATCAGTATCTTATTGATCACTATGGAGAAAATTGCCGAAAATATAAATAAAAAAAATTTAAGGTTCAAAACATTTTCTATGATAAAAAAAATATACAAGTAAGTCAAAACAAGGGTACTTAAATTAATAATTCAAAACAACGAACAAAAATTAAAAATGCACTTTTTTTTTACAAAAAAAGAAAAAATGTTTTTCCTGTTGAAAATTACTTAATTGAAAGAGTCATAGGTCAAGTAATGCTATATATAATTCTAAAATTACAGGAAAAATAACTGTATATATATCACAAAAGTACTGTTATGTGTTTGATGTTCTTTCAAACGTAGAAAATATCGACGCATTTAAAAGGCAGGTTCTTTCAGAGCATATCGGAATTTATTCTTTAACTCTCTCGTAACTACCGTAGGTTTTTCTTCTCCCCCAAGAAAAATATATAATTAACACACTCATTTAAAGTTCCAATGACACAAATACAAAAGTCGCATAAATATTGAAAACAATATCGCATATGGTAAAGAGCTGCACAGTCGTAGCCAAATGTTTAACTCCGGTGTTACTTCCCTCCATCGTCCTTTTGCAGGCTACAAGGTACTTTCTAATGACTTTTTAGACCTCTAAGACTTTTTAGCCCTATAATCACACTAGAAAACCGTCTTTTAACCTTTTCTTTACTCGCGTGCCCTTTGACCTATCATCACTGCTTCTCGTACTGCTACATAACGTATAATTTTTTTTTTCAAATTGGGCTGTGGATTGATTATTACCATTTCAAACCTTGTACATTCCCAGGTAGTAGGCATCACTTGTTAGGTGGCACCATATAGGTGGATACCAATTACCGCAATATAATTTTAACATCCAGTTTCCTTCCCAAAGAGGGCCACATGAGCTCTGACAATGCGAAATTTGCGAAAAATTAGATATAATTTTTCCGAGAGCACCCAAGCCAAACAGGCACTCTAGGAATCCTTAACAGGCTGTATAATCATACGATATGGACGTCGGTGGATTAAGTTTGGGGATTAAATTTGTCATCAAGTCTGTCTCAAAGGTTAATCAATCTCCCTTGGCCGTCATACGATCTTTCTGGCCACAAAATCTTTTCGGTAGAGAAGCAATTAGTCCAAAATTTTAGTAACAATATAATTTTCTCTTTTTCGTTATGTCGGTAAAAACTCCACCGACTTAGATCGGGGTCGAAATTGCAAAATTGGGCGTTCAAGACCAGCCCATAATCAAAGACGCTGGTTCACCCAACCAGCCTCAAGTATAATTGTTAACATCTACGTACTTATATATATATATATATAGAAACAGTTATTGTACTATAATGCAGAGATATTTTATTTTTACCAGTTCTTTAAAAAATTATTTTGAATTAGTAATTATATATTTTCAATTAAATTTCTTTTAAAGTAATAAACTTTACCACTATTCTCTTCAAGAGCACCATCTGGAAATTTATTAAAACTGCATTTTATGTTGATAAAAATAGAGAAACAGGTAAAGCAGTGTTCCCAACTTTATGAAAGCTCGTTATAGTATATAATCGCTAAATTAATTATAGTGCATTGAACAGAAATATATCACAAATGAGAATTCTGTGGTACAAAAATTGAAAAACAAATGAACTTGATTAATTTTTATTTTAGTATTTTAATTGAGAGGTATTTTACCATTTAAAAATGCTCACGAAACAATGCTTCAGATAAAAAGTATTAAAATAAATATAATTAAGAAAAAACAGAGTACCAGATGCTGCTAATAACAAGAAGGTGCGATGTCAAACGAACAAGATAATACGAGCAATATAACCGAATTACAATATTTCAGAAAAAAAGAATTAAGATGCAAGCTCTCCCTTGTAAAAATACTTTTAAAAAACATATTTTCTCTTATGATGAATCTACCTATTAATATCAATGTCTTCCAAGTATCTTTGATTTAGTAACATTTGGGAATTAAATTTGTCATCAACTCTGTTTCCAAGGTCAATCAATTTCCCTTGGCCGTCATACGATCTTTCTGGCCACAAAATCATTTCGGCAGAGAAGCATTTAGTCGAAATTTTTGGAACAATATTATTTTCTCTATTTCGTTATGAGCACTCTTGTGTTCCGTTTGGAATATCGAATATAAGAACTCGTGAGATTTGTCAGTTTAGTCTATTGTTTTAACATCTCAAACTGCCACTCAAAAGCATAAATGGCGTAAACCCTCTGATAAATATAAATTCTCTAGTTATGTAGTAATTATTATTTCTCTATAACTTATGAACAAAAACACAAAGCCATTTTTATTCTCACACTCTAATTAGAACAACAAAATCTCGACTGTTGCCATATTAGCAATTTTAAGTTTCTATAATGTATCAAAAATAAAGATAATAATTAGGTAGAAGCTCAACACCTGATATTTCGTCACAGATTGATAAATAAAATTTGTTTCATCAGTACTTTAATCTGATTTTAAGCAAAGTGCTTTCGCATTCTGATTTTTTTTTAAATTTAACTTCTGTAAAAAATGCATTTGATTTACATAGTTTTTTTTTATTCTAAATTTGCTTCAAATATACCTTTATTTCAAAAGCATCATTTTTTAATTTATGCTACATTTTACTTAGGTTCGTAACATTATTTTCGAAAAATAATGCGATATTTTATTTAAAGTATGGACGAAACACTTTGTTCTTTAAAAAAATATATTATATATTAATTTGAGCTAAATATTTATAAATGTACTTTTTTTCAAATCAAAAATATAAAAACATTCAACTTAAGAAGAGTTTAGATAATATAAACTACAGAATTTATACCGAACTGATGAAATAAAAAAATTCCATTCATTTAATATATTAATGATTATCTTGATTTTAGTTTAATGTTAATTACAATGATTACTTTATTTCAGTTTAATATTAATTAACTTCAAGTTTTAAGCAAATTTCAAATAATGAGTAAAAAATGCTGGGTTTGAAAAATATGCTCTTAAAAATAATTCAGACTGTTTAAAATTCTTTATTTGAGTTAAATAATTTTATTTTTAAGGTAAAATATTCTTTTCTGTTGTAATTTTCTAACGTGTGACTTTTACTTCTAGGTTAACTTTAGAGATGTGAATGTGTATTACATCGAAGAATTTCCAGGGATACTGCTTTCAGCTGTTCCAGATGTTAAAAACGCTGTTAGAAAGGTAAAAATAGTTAAACATTTTAAAAAAACATACAAATTTTCCGCTTTTTCATTATTTTAAATTATTTTTATAATGCAAAATTTTGTCCAAAATTTCTAAGATTTTTAAATACGACATATAAGAATATTAAAAATACTTTTGTATAATTATCTGCGATTTGTATAATTTTGAAGAATTTTTTATGTCGGCTGATAAATTACATTGAAATTTTAAAATTCCAAAATTATAAATTATTTTCTTAATATAAATGCGTTTTAAATATCTAAAATATTCTATTCCATTAAATTATTTTTTTAAAAAGATATTAATTAAATAGGCAAATTTTTTTCCTATAAAAAAAGTCGTTTGGTTTCAATATATTTTAAAATATAATTAAAAAAGAATAGCAACAATCTTGCAAGCGGAGGGCACGTCTAAGGAAATTCATTTGGGGATGAAACTTTGTGCAATAGTAGTACCTTTAGGGTGTTCAACCCTGAATGTAATTCCACCGAATGGGCAGTCAATTCGGAGAAAATAGACTTCGAAATTCATGCTTAGCTTTTATACAATTAAGTTTTAAGTACTACCATTGACGCAGTGGCATGGTCGGTTAAATACCTGTGTTTACCACGCGGTCAGCAATTGGCTCAAGTCTCACGATCGTTTTTTTTTTAACTTTTAAATTCGTTTTTTTTTTACAATTTAAAAAATTTATTTAAAGAAGGCATTAAATATTTTACATAATTTTAAAATAATTAAATTGATAATATATAATATAAGATCTATATTATATTAATTATAATAGGATTTTTATAAATTATTATTATAATATATTTTATGTATTATGATAATATTATATTTATAATATACTGTATTTCATATTATAAAACTATTTGTAACTAATTTTTTATATAAAATATAATTTTATATTTATCATAATATATTTTATAATAAATATTATTTATTAGTAATTATATTTATAAAATATAAATATTTATATAAATATAATTATTATTTTATTTTTTAAAATACAAAATAATTATCTAAAATATCATTTAATATTTAATAAACCTTTTTTATAAGAAATTTGTTTGGATATAAAAAGAAATTAAATGTGAATTTAAAAATTAAAACAAAAATAACAAAACAGTGATCGCGTGACTCGAACCGAGACCTACCGCATGATAAACAGGTACTTAACCGACCATGCCGCAGCGTAGCTGGTAGTAATTAAAACTTAATTGTGTAAAAGCTAAGCATGAATTTTCGAGGGTTATTTTCTCCGAATTGACTGCCCATTTGGTGGAATTACATTGAGGCTTGAACACCCTAAAGTAGTACTACTATTGCACAAAGTCTCATCCCCAAATGAATTTCCTTACTTGAGCCTTCCCCTTGTTAGTCTTTTTCGAAAAATTCGATGTCAATGGATATAATGAGTGTAATATCGTATACAGTAGCAAAAAAATGTTTGTTCTTTTTGTTAATTTTCTCCTATGAGTAAAGATCCAGATATGTTACCACTAAATTGCAGGAATCAGAGTTAGTGTGCACATTAACTAAGGTGATCCGCAGAAGAGCGGAAAATTGTTTCATTTCTCAAATTACCTAGGTAAATTGTAAATCGTATAGATAATCTAATCATTGCCCAATAGGCTTACGACAGCAACGCTTCTGTATGTTTAAACTAAACGCTGTTTATTTTTTTATATCTAAAGAATAAAATTAAGACACTCGAACAATGAACACATTGGTTGATAGAATCCATTATCAACAAATTGGAAAAACTACAATACAAAGAATCAAACAGTTTAAAATATTATTGCAATTAAGGAAATTGACAATGTTATTTGTGTTTATTTTTCGATATCTAAGGAATATGGTTAATACAATAAAAAAAAAATGCGAATGAGGGAAACAAACTTTTGAACTTTAACGGTACGGAATCCGCTAATGTGAAGATTACCTGATTGAAATGAGAAAAGCTCTTAAATTCGCACTATAGCGGAGCAAATGAGTTAATCTGTGGATTGGATAATCTGCAAATTAACGGCTTTCAAGCTCTTTAACGGTAATAGATACAAAAGATATACACTGATATTTTAAATTTTTTATTATATTTTTTATTGAAAATAACTGCTTAAGTTCCTACATCTATTTGTTTTTTAGGCGGCAAAACACTTTGAAGCAGAGTATGGCATCAAAGCAATTCCCATTCGATTACCGGAATTGAAGTACGCTTTCAACATCTGGGAATCCAAACTCTTGGAATATGACGGATTACCATTCTCATTTTACTTGAAAGGAGACAAGAGCTTGTACTTGAGGTGGGAACTGTTCAAAAGCATCTTCCGCCGTTCAGACCACACACTCCCAGCTATCTACTTCGGATTGGTGGATAAGCGTGAGAAGGACACATTTTACCACTTCTGTTTAGAACAGTTCGAAAAACTTGAAATGAAAATCAAAGAGATTTTCGAAGAAGATTCCATTATTCTAGTGCCAACACATCCTGAGCCTGCACCTCATTACTTGATGACCATTCCCATGTACCCCAACATAGCGTACACCTGCATATTTAATATTTTAGGCTTACCTTCGTCCCAAATACCTGCAGGACTCAGCAAGGGTGTACCAATAGGTATCCAAGCTGTGAGTGGACCATTCAAAGATCATATCAGTGTTGCCACAGCTTTAGAATTAGATAAGGTTTTTAATGGATGGATTAGTCCATGTCCCATCAATGTGCAATAAGAAACTTATATTGCATATATATTAGTTATCAAAGTCACTTAGGAGTTTGCTACAAACATATCACTTATTTTACTTTTTTGATACCACTACTTTTTTTTAAAGATTTTGTGAACATTTTATATCTACTAGAAGTAATTCTGAAAGTGTTCTCATTCTCCCCATTGAATAAAACTATTCATGATCTAAAACCATATTTTATTTGTAGTCTTGTTTATCTTCTTGTGGAATATTTAATTTGAACAAAATCTTAATGATAACTTTTATATATTTAAGATATTAATATTCGTTTGTATTTTCAGTAAACAACAGTAATCTCTGATTGAATGGGATGTCTTATTTATTTTAGGGTCATTGAATGCTATATTTTAACCTTTTATATAAGGCCGTGGGAACTATACTTCCCACCAGCTCCATCAATTTTTAAATGTCGATGAAAAGCTATTTTCACACCTGTGATTTATGCCGCTAGCACTTCGACTAACACTACAACTGATTTCTGGATTTTCAAGTCATAAGCACACAAAACGATCTGTAAGTTTCCAGAAACGATTCTAGATGACAAACGATTAAGTAAAGTTGGTGCCAACTTTACAAAAAAATATATAAATTTTGCCGTGTGTGCTTTACTAAAACACATAAGAGAACAAGATACGTTTAAACAGCTTTTCATGTCACACTATTTGTAGATCCATATTTTCTGAAATTTCAAAGGTGTGTGTGTGTGTGTGTGTGTGTGTGTGTGGTAATATGTAATAAACTTTTTTCAAATGCGTAGGGGTTTCAAAAAGTAAAGTCACAATCTCATTCAGAATAAACATTTATTCCCGAAATAAATATATATATATACACAATATAGAAAGGCACAGGTACATATTACTTCGCTAACATTGTCCCAAGACTTATCGTAGCATTTGTCCCATCGCTACATCAAAATCAACACCGTAGAAATCAGTGTCAAGGTTGTACAACCACGTCAAGACGGCTTGCTGAACCTCAGGTTCTGACATTCTGATCTCTTAAGTGTTTCTTTGAAGAACCGAAGAGATGGAAATCACTTGGTGCGAAATTGGAAATGTGTAAGAAGGTCCAATACATTCTACCGGAAACGCTCTGTCTTCATCTCGTACATCTGTTATGCCTTTGTGGGATTCCTTACACCAAAACCACGTCTGTCTTCGTGACATAACACTTGTGCCGTACACATCTACCAACTGTCGATGAATTCAGATTGTGATACGATTTTAAAATGCAAAAACCGTATACTTCTTATTTTAGTCGTGGACCATGTTTCCATCAACGCAGCCACCTTCTTACTGATATTTGATCATGTTACTAGAAAACCAGCACCATAGTTCAGCGCCATTTGAATGTTGAGATCGTCTTCGTTACCTTCAGAGGAACTTTAATTCATACGGGTAATTTGCACACCCGTCACAGCTTTTTGATACCTTAGCGTCCGTTTGGCTGGAAAAATTAAATTCATAAGTACAATTTCGCATCGTCAGAGCTGAGGTAGAAAACTAGGCGTCAAAATTACTTGCGGGAATTGGTATCGCCTATATGGTGCCGCACTAAAAAGTGGTACTAGCTCCTGGGGAATGCACTAGCCTATTACATAAGAAAATAACTTTTTGAAATACCTGCGTACAAATTATATCTAATTTATAATTTCTTTTGTAGATTTTAGTATTTACAAATGTAATCACTCTTTGTTAGACTCCTTACATATTAACAGTAGAAAGACTTTCATGCCCTCTAGTGGGTAGAACAATCTTCAGTAATAGCCAAGCTTCGAAACTGTAAGGACGTACGAGCATGCGCTCCGATCCCTTTCAATTCTATTCTAAATGTTGGTTCTCTAGTTATGTTTGTAAACGTGTTCATTTTGTCTAATAAAAGTGTTTAAATTAACTAGTGGACTTAGTTAAAAACACTTTCCCCGCGTGTCCCTTTATTACATTGGGTCACCCCCTTATAATTTGGCATCCAACGTATAATTTGACGCCCCTTATAATTTGTCGCCCAATGTGTTATTACATTGGGTAATGCACTCAGAATTTGGCGCCCCAAGTTGCCTGCATGCTCGTACGTCCTTACATTTCCGAAGCTTGGCCATCACTGAAGATTGTTGTACCCGCTAGAGGGCGTGAAAGTCTTTCTGCTGTTAATATGGGCGGAGTATAAACAAAGGGTGGTTACAATTATATCATATAAATATATAATACGATAAAAAAAAATACGACATAAGAAATCCTACCTTCGAATATCTCACAGTGAGCGGTGAGAAACATACATCCCAGCAAAAAAAATGGTAGAAAAAATCAAATTCATTTTTATTAATATGCTAAAGGAATTTATTTTTATAAATTAATCTCAATTTAAAAATGTTTTAACTTAACATTATTGGAAAAAAATAGCCATATAAAGGGTTAAAGGAATTCTAGTTACCAAAAACTTATGTATTATATATTTCTCAAAGTTGTTCACACATGTTTAAATTGACAAACACTGATTTGGAATTCAAATTAGTGTACAATTTGTCCTTGATTATTTATTGACAGCCAAATCGAAATATTTATTTTACAAATATCACTTTAATCTAATTTTAAAATAAACATTATTCAAGAATATCATTCTTCGCAATATTCCTATTTGGCTGTCAGTTTTAAAAACATCTTTTCGTCAATAGTTATTTATTGTAATCTCTATTCTTTTATTTTCATTTATGGAAACTGTGCAGTTGATTAGATTAAAGAAAGTTTCATTCTAAGGATTGAAATGCCCCAGTTAAATGGAAATTACATTAAATGACTGCTACAAACCAATGAAAACCAATGGCAACATACATATGTAAAATTTTTAAAAAATCCCTGCTAAAAATGGACGATCGACACCTGCTCCGCATGGTGGTGAATGATCGTACAGCTTCCTCCAGGCCGTTGGCAGCACGTTGGTCTACTGCTACAGGTGTACTAATGCCGGCTTCGTTAGTTCGTCGACGTCTGCTGCACCGTGGATTGCATCCAAGGGTACTTTTATACAGGATCTTCCTCTAGGCAAACCATCGACAACTGTGTCTACAATGAGCTCATGAGTACAGAGCCTGGCAAGCCAATTTGTGGGACCATGATGGCCGCATCCGTGTTAGACACTATGCCGGTGAACGCTACCTTCCAGAGTGCGTTATCAAACGACATACTGGCCTAACACCCGGAGTTATGGTTTGGGGTGCGATTTCGTATCATGGACGATCCAATTTTCTACGAATTGAGAGTAATCTCAATATCAACAGAGGTACGTCCGTGAAATGCTACAGCCCGAAGTCGTTCCCTTCCTTCAAGGCATTTCTGGAGCTATCTTTCATCAGGATGACGCACGCATACATGTTGCAAAGACTGTTCAAGACTTCTATTCAGCCCAACACATGCAACTTCTTCCTTGACCTGCTTATTCGTCGGATATGTCACCTATTGAGCACGTGTGATATTGTTAGGTCAGCATCTTGCTCGTGATCTGCGCCTTGCAGTTTCAAAAGACGAACTTTTGCTGCGCATACAAGCAATATGGAATTCTCTTTGACAAGCAGACATTCAAAATCTGTTTGACTCCATGCCACGTCGTATAGAGCACTTATTGCTGCTCGTGGAGGCTACACCAAATTCTGATTTCGGACACTTAATATATGCATATTTTTTTGCTCTGAAAATTTTGTCATTTATTTAAACTAATTCAAGTCGTTTGTGCATTAAATTTCATTTAATTCTGATGATTCCTTCGTGGTGTTGCATTTTTTACAAACAGCAGTATACATATATATATATATATATATATATAAGGTATCTCCATGAAAAAAGCTAAGGTGACCAGATGTTAGTTTTGACAAAAATCATAAATCTTGTATACCATTCATAACGTCTGGAAGGTGGACTTCCATTTCCTTCAAAATACTTTGATCTTTTCCTTATGAAACATAAAACAACTGGTTGGGCATATCATTGTTTATATCATATTTTTTACAGTGTTCAATTAGGACACACTGTACACAAAATGGCTTGTTCAAAAAATGAAGAAATTTTTAAAAGAATGCTTTCAATCCCTTATATAGCTAGACATTTTGAATTTTAACTTTTAATAATGTACATTTTGAAATATTCTTTTATACTATTTGAAAATGCAATTATATAAAATAAGAAAGGTTGCCCAAATGAAAAGTGGACATATGCGATTGTGTCAGATGAATACAGCTATAGCAGAGTCACCAAAAAGAGACACGAAAGACGGCAGGAAGTGTACATCGCGTGGGATGTTTCACTATGAAACCTGTTAGTGGTAATTAAAATTAATAAAAAAAAGTAGTGCCACGTAAGGATGTATCCAGATCGTAATAAGGTGCTGTAGTACGGTTTCTGATTGCAGGAGGGGAGTTTAATGCGGACATCTATCGATGAATAGTGGTAATCTGTGGTGAGTATTGTTTAAGGTCGGACGCCTTGGAACAGTTAGAGTAAAAATTTTCGAGAAGGGCAGTAAAAGCTATTGGATCTCGATGACATTTTTTGCCCACACGTCTCATGTGAAACCAAGGTAACTTTTAAAAAAATATGTTTGGAAATGTTAGAACACCCACCGTGTAGTCTGAATTTGACACCCTGTGACTTCTAGGTTCTTAGGCCACATAAGACAGTTTTTCCGTTTCTATTTGGACGATAAAGTATAAGAAGCTGGAAAAAACTTCCTCAAGGATCAGCTACCTTCTTTCTCGAGTGAAGACATAGACCTGTTGCCGAAACGATGGGACCTGTGTTACAACTCCAAGAGCGATTTCTTTTCATTTTCAATAAAATCATTCTTTTTTTTTAAAAAAAAACTTGTCCTCTTTTCATTTGGGCAACCCTTATATATATAATTAATTTTGTTCTTTTTAAATTCTCTATTTCATTTTCATTAGAAGATGTTGAGGAAATTATAAGCACATAAAACCTATTTTATTAAGATCAGCTTAAATTCGATTTATGTTAATTTTTAAAATAGACAAAGTAATTCTATTCGCAATATTTATTTATAAACGTGACTTAGAACAAAAAATCGCATTTTTTATTGTATTTTTTTTACAAAATCTTATTTTATAAGTGGTATTTTGTATAAGAATCTGTGAAAAAGCAAATTTTCCCTTTTGTGCTTTTGATGCTCTAGTTTAGAAAATCTTCGGTCCAGTTTCAATGCTCTCTATTTAATTCTGCGCGTAATAATTTCTTTTATATAATTCATGTCTTTCTTTTATTTCAAATAGAATCCAGGTATATTTTCTTTCAAGGAAAATATGTTAGGAAAGAAAACGCGCGCGCACGTATTTATTATTTCTCGATATAATATAGGAAACGTTTTCATTTGGTATTTTTGCACTAATTAATAAGGATAAATTCAAATTTTCTGAAATTGTTGAAACATTTTCAAGATGGCTTTTCGTAAATAAATTTTTCGCGTCATTAAGATTTTATTAATTTTACTATGTCTTTTTTTAACATTTTGTTTATAATTCATATGACGTTTCTCATATGATTAAGTGGTAAACATTCATCTAGGGAAAAAAGAAATCTTTTGCGTTGAGTTCAGGCAACGCCCTGTGACCGGAATCAAGTGGGAAAAGTTCGCGTCCTATTTTTTTCTTCCTAAATAGGTTTTTAAATGTTTGTTCTTCGTCGGTTTTGAGTTGGAAGTGTTTCGGTTTGTGTGTATGCAAATAATTTAATATAAAATCTTAACAAAAATACCACGGGACCATTTTTTCCAATTTTTTTTCTCTCACAGAATGTTTTCCCCCTCTACTTTGACAAATGTAAATTCCTTTTTCTTTTCTTTCGTTTTTGACATCTAGAACTTTTACATGTAAAGTAAATAAATAATTAATTATTGATAATATACAGTCGGACCCCGATTTAATGAACTCATCGGGGTCGAACATTTTGTTCGTTAAATCAGGGCTATTTGTTATATAGTGGTCCAAACAAAACACAAATTATTTGCATTTATCTTTTGGAAATTCTACAATAAGCAACTACACAAAAATAGCCATATTTAGAAAGTACACACTTTTTATTCAACGGTTAAAAATAATATCAGTGACTTATTATGCTCCAGTTAATTGGAAATTTTAAAATAGTGACTAGTATATGTTTGAAAATCTTTTTGATTCCTGTCTCGAAAGAATTCTTTTTTCAACTTAATGTAGAGAACAAAATACTGCGTCATTTACATCCTGCTACAGGAGGTATTGTTTCACAATTTCCAAACAATGTAAAGCATTAGAAAATGTAAATTGAGGTAAAAGTTTCACTATCAATTTCCGCATCAAAACTGCTATTCATTGGACCTGACAAATCAACAATTTCCTGAACTTCAGTTCCTCCGATAGGCAGTCTGTCATGAAAATGTAACAGAATCATTGAAATTTTAAAATATACCTTGCATTGTGGAGAGAGATAAGAAAAGAGTTCCCTGTCTCTATTGTCCTACGATAGGTTTCCCTCATGACTCATCTGTACCTGTAAAGTCTAATAATAGTCTGCTCCCTTTCCCGTCGAAATTTTCTACTTACTAGAAATAAATTAAAAGTAAAAAAAAAAACTTTTTTTAAAAACAAACTTTTATTTAAACGCGCTATAAAAAGAATAAAATAAACTTTTCCTTTAAAACTTTTTTTTACTATCAACTTATAACGTCATTGCATAATTTATATGATATAAAAGCTTGTCGCAAGATTAAAGTACTCGTATTTACTTAGTTTGAAATTTTTAGAAATTAAAATCAATCAGATCAAGTTATTTTATTTTCTTGTCTACCTACGCAGGTAAATCTCGCGACAAGCTTTTATATCATATAAATTGTGTAAAGACGTTATAAGTTTATAGTAAAAAAAGTTTTAAAGGAAAAGTTTATTTTGTTCTTTTTATAGCGCGTTTAAATAAAAGTTTGTTTAAAAAAAAGTTTTTTTTTTACTTTTAATTTATTTTTTACTTTTGAGTTATCACTGGATAGGTTTCTTAGCCTGTTACGCTTATTCAACGCTGGTTCGCCACATCCCTGGTTTTGCTGAATCAATTCTCGCAAAAAGGGTATTCGATGAAAAACACAAAATTTTTTTTAAATCCATAATTTTTAAGCAATTATTTCAATTTTCGTACAGATTTTGGGTAATATTGTTCTACACACCAAAAAAAAGTTTCGTAAGATTATCTTCATAAAAGACGAAGTTATTAAATGTTTAATTAAAATTTTGAGTATTTTTTGAAAAATCATGGAAAAAAATGTTTTCGGCATTTAATTTTTAAATGATTCATTCTAAAAGAAAAAAGCATGAGTTTTTTCGTAAAAAGCATCGTTTTATTAACACAAAAATAAATTCATACGCAACGATTTAAAAATAATTTTCATGAGAACGCATCAGTTTTAACTCATTTTTAAAAAAATCATAAAAAATAGAAAATATTATTTTGTAAAAAAAAAATATACCATATCGTGGCCATAAATACTATTTTATATAATAGTATTTATATAAAATAGTATTTATATAATATGGTATAATAACTATACCATATTATACCATAAATGATCTTTCCGATTCTGTAATTGTTTTTAATGTGATTTTAAAAGCAAAAATTTGATGGCTATTTTAAAAACGTGGAAAAATTCGGAACTTCACTCGGCCGCAACGGGAATGAGGCTTGGCAAAATAAACAACTCACAGGGGTAAAACAATTAAGCGTTTTAAGGTTTTTAATTATTATTTTTCAACTAATTGCAATATCGGAATATAAATGGTCAAAACATGCATTGTCATCCAAACTAAACGTGTACACAAAATTTCAGCTCAATCGGTTGAAGATATCAGCTTCAAAATTGAGTTGCAAGATTTCACTCAAACAAATGACATACATTGCAAGTTAAATAAAAGTTTGTAAAATCCATTTTCTGTTCCGGACAAAAAGAATATCATTTGAAATCCAATTTTTTTTAGTACAAGCTAATAAAAAAATTTTCAACTATTGTGATAATTCGTTAAATCGCGGTTTATTATTCGTTAAAAAGGGAGATTTTGCTTTCATTTTAATTGAAGAAAGAGAAAAATTCGTTAAGTCACGAAATTCATTAAATAGGGGTTCGTTAAATCAAGGTCTAATTGTATATACACTGCTGGCCACCGTAAATGCAACACCATGAAGGAAGCACGCAAATAACATGAAATTTACAACATGCATTAGCGGAGGTGAGATATGCAAATGATTAGAATTCCAGGGCAGACACACATCAAGAACGACTATGGCGCCACCTCAGAGCGCTATTTAAGCCTTGGAGATTCCGACGATTTCAAGTTCAGCAATTGTGTTTTTCTTGTGGTTTTTTTTCAAAAAACGATCAGTTTTGTCTCGTAGAAAACAGCGATAAGCTTTTGATCAAGTATCCGAGTTCGACAGAGGAAGGATAATGGCCTACCAAGATTGTGGATTATCTTTCAGAGAAATCGGTAGTCGTGTTGGACGAAACCAAACAACCGTAATGCGGACATGTGACCGTTGGATGCAGGAGGGTACGACGGACCGACGTGGTCGATCACATCCACCTCAGTGCACCACTTCACGTGAGGACAGGCAAATTGTGCGCATGGCAGTGACGGATCGCTCAGTCACATCACAAACCATAGCACAGCACATCGAGTCTTAACGCATCATTCATTGTCTGCGCGTACCATTCGACGCCATTTACAGCAGAGTGGTCTGTCCGCAAGACGTCCAGTACTTGGTCTACCCTTGACGCAGAACCACAGACGTCTCCGCCGTCAATGGTGCGATGAAAGAAGGATGTGGATGACAGAATGGAATGAAATTGTCTTTACTGACGAGTCACGCATCTGTCTGCAACACCACGGTGGTCGGATTCGAGTCTGGAGACACCGTGGTGAGAGGATGCTGAACAGCTGCGTTATGCACCGCCCCACTGGTCCTGCACCGGATATTATGGTATAGGGCGGTATTGGATATCACTCTCTAACTCCTCTAGTACGCATTGCCGGTACTTAAAACAGCCAGCGCTACATCTCCGAGGTGTTGGAGCCAGTTGTCTTTCCTTACTTTCAGGGCTTGGCCACAGCCATATTTCAACAGGATAATGCGTGACCACACGTGGCACGCATTGTCCAAAGGTTCTTCGTCAATCACCAGATTGAATTGCTTCCCTGGCCGGCTCGCTCTCCGGATCTTTCGCCGATAGAAAACATGTGGTCCATGGTTGCTCAACGATTGACCCAGATTACACCCGCAGCTGCCACACCAGATCAACTTTGGCAACGTGTGGAAGCTGCTTGGTCTGTTGTACCCCAAGAACACATCCAAAGTCTCTTTGAATCAATGCCGAGGCGTGTGGCAGCGGTGATCTCCAACAATGGTGGCTACTCTGGCTACTGATTCTGGCAGGAACCACACTTCACAGAAGTCTATAAATTTAATCATTTGATACTTGGTCAACATGTTATCTACAAAATAAATTTTGTTTTGCTATCTCTTGTCTTTCTTGGTGTTGCATTTACGGTGGCCAGCAGTGTATGTATATATTGTATATATAACCATAAGAGAGTTTCTCGTTAAAAATACAACACATTAAACTAAATCCGTAATTGAAATATTTTTCTACCCAATTAGTAAAGTAATTTCAAAAGTTGTGTTTTCGCAGTTTCGAACACAGTTTTTTAAGAGCGTGATCATTTTCATTGAGTTCTGTGAATTTCCATCGAGATTAATTATGTATTTTTGATATTTAAAAGCAGCAATCAGTTTATTCTTATTTTTAATTACTAATTGGATAAATCATATATTTTACATCATTCCTCGTTGGATAAACTAAGTTCGAATAGCTTCTACTAAAGAAGTTCTCAGTTCAAGATTCTACAGGAAGAAAGGATCAAATAAATAATCCGTTGTGACTGACTTTATAATCTATAGATGCATGAAAAGTAATAAGGTATCAGACTACGTTCGGAACCGTGACTTAAAAGAAGAGTATAAATAAGTAATTTTCATGATATTTAGTGTCATTTGGATTAGAATATATGTACAAAGTTGTTTTAAAAATATTATTAGATAAAAAATGATTTAAATGCAATATTTTGGAAAAAAATGAATTTAGAATTACCTATTTTCAAAACATCCTCCTTTGATGAAAAATGATTATATAATAATAATGTTTTGCTAAATTAAATCAAAGGTTTCTCCAGATGGCCTAAACTAGTTTTTGAAAAATTCACAATTTTTTTTCAAAGTTACTGTAGTAAATAATCCGCTTCTAAGTTATATATTTCAAAATTCTAGTTCAGACTCTGAAAAGAGATTTGAGCTATATATAGGCAAAATATTATTATTATAGAATCCTTTTCCATAAAAGGAGAATATTTTGAAAATAGTTAATTCTGTGTTAATTTTTTACCAAAATATTGCATTTATATCATTTTTTTACTGTAATAATATTCTCAAAACAATTTTATACATGTATTCTAATCTAAGTGACGCTAAATATCATCAAAATTATCCTTTTATACAGTTTTGCAGAACAGCAGTTTTGAACGTAGTTGGATCCTTTAATCTTATCGACATTTTAAAGTAATAACTTTTTATCAACACCTAAATATTCTTTCTTGATTGAAATTTTAAAAAATCAAGGAAACTATAAACGTATTCTAACTTGCTAAATGAGTATATTTCATATTTCTTCAATATTTACCCAGAAATTGGCATTTTTAATTATCGAAGTAAATTAATTGCAAAAGCATTTCTAATAAATATTGCTTGTTGTAAAATTTCTTCACGTTTTTCCTAACAAATAGACCTAGACCTGGTTTGTTAATTGTGATATTGTGTGGCAAAGTGCTAATATATTTTCAAACTTCATTGTAATTAACAATTATTGAAATGCAACACATTCGTGGCTTTAATCTAAACACTTTTTCTCATTAAATGACCACTCACAACAAAGTCAATAGCCGAAAGGAATTAATTTGTGAAACTACTTCGTTAAGTGTGCAAACGTGCCTTCGGTCTCGGTGATTGGTAATTGCTTAGCCTACTTTCCTTCGTTTTTCTACTATTCGGATCATGAGTTAGTCTTTGTTAGCCACGCTAGAGTCATAGAAAGACTTACATCTGAACTGATTTGTTTCTAAGTGGAAGTGGTATAAAGTATTGCTAAGGTTTTGGAAATAAAATGAAGGAACAGGGCCATGATGTGTGGGACAAGGTAAGTTTTTTTTATCTATTTTTATTGCTTTCATGTTTCTTATTGTAGTTTTTTAAAATTCCTTTTTGATTGAAATTTAATTGAAAATATTGAGCGCGAGCTTAAAATATCAGAAAATTTTCTTATTCCTCAGAATTTAATATAAATATCTCGAGAAAGATTAATCGTATCTTAATGATTTAAGTTATTTAATAAATCCGATTTTTCAAAGAAAAATGAGAAAAAATAATTCCAAGCAATCACTTAAATTTAATAAAAATTATAATTTATATGAGTTTAGATAAAATAATGATTCCCAAATTGAAAAGTGATAAAAGTTTATTCAACATAAAAAAATATATGAAATGTACAAATAGAAAAGTAATTATTAAATTTTTGAAAAAAAATTGTCATTTTATACAAGCGAACCTTTTTTTTCCAATTCTTAAGTCCTGTACACAGTTTTACGAAAAGACATTTTTAAAAAATTGTTATCACCATCAGTAAAATATATTTCTAAATAACAAATTTTTGTTTTTGTTTTCTGTCTTAAATAATTCAGAAAATAATATATGAATTCATTTGACTTACTACAGATATCATAAAAACCTAAAATTTTGCTATACTCGTACAAAATGGATACTTAAATTTAACTGAAACAGGAAACAAAATTAAGATAGATAAAAATTACAAAAGATTATTCCTGGATAACTGTCACATTATGCCCAAATGTATCTGATTTTGATATTTATTTACTTTTAATGCTGTCTTGAAGTAAATTTTATAACACAAAGAAAAGATTATAGACTAAAAACGAGTATTATCTTTGATTCCAGTATCAGTCTGTAATTGGACAGCATGCTTGACTGATCAAGGCAGTCTTACTCGTCAACGTATCAAAGTTTAACTTTAATTATAAGTAGGGTCGGCAATCGTGTGAATCAAGTTCTCTGCTTGAGAAAAAAAGAATCTTTTTTTTTATATTTGATTTTTTTTTCGAGTGAAATACGTGAGAGTGACTCTAAGAATCTTCAGATCTTTTGTGTGTGTCTACGAGAAAAGTAAATGCTTGATAAATATCTGACGTGAAAGAAAATAAATTTGAGTGCAAATTTAAGAAAATTTCTAAATTATGTGTGTGTTTATTTTTTATTTTTTTAAACAGCTTTAAACTAAGTTTACTAATTACTTGTCGCACACCCTGCATGTGTTTGACAAAGACTCCTCTATTGCTATGAGTTTTAGAGATGAAATTTTATAGGCTTATTTTCAATTTTTTCGAGGGGCAGTATGTCTTGGATTCCTATTCATGGAGCGACAATTCTTGTTTACATAGGGCTCAGCTGGTCGACGATTACCTGAAAGTGAGGATATTCGCCACATGGATTGTTCTGCCAGATTTTCTGTGCCCTAAACCCTAAGAACATGACTGGAGCATTCTTGGGAGATAATATTTTTCGCGTAATCACATCGCGGTCCGAGATTTATTCCCTTTCTAAAAACTGCCTTGTTGCAGGAATGGGATCGACTGCCACAGAAACAACTAAAATGCCTCTTTTCTTGTATGCTTTCGCTCTTTGCGACTTACCTGGTTGTGAGAGGGAACCATATACACAATAATAGACACATTTTTAGTTCGATATCATAATATACTATAGCTTTGCTGATAGCTATGCGTTCATAAAAAGACTTTTACGAAGTGTCTTCTCTGTTATCAATATGTATTCAAACCAAATTTTATTAAAATCTACCCATAAATTTCTTTACTCTTAGTTTTGCAAATAAATGTGTATAAGTAAATTAAACATACTTATTCCAAAAAGCTTCGGGGTTTTTTTGTTTTTTTTGTTCTGTAAGAATTTTTTCCTGAATTTTGATGGGGAATGAGTGAATATTAACATCCCACTGTTCAGCTACAAGAGGGCTTTTAGGGACGGTCAGCGTAATTTTGAACCATGGTCAAGTGACGCGGACGACACCTTAGCTGGCACCCCCCTCTCCTAACTACCACACCACACCAACGGGAGGACGTTTTTTGAGCTCTCGACAGATTTAACGTGCATCGCGCCCCTACACGGCGGATCTTTAGTGGTACTGGGATCGAACTCATGACACGCTAGCCATGATCCGATGCCTAGACCACTTGGCCACCACGGTCACAACAATCGAATTAAGCTGATAACAGAGTGAGTGAGGGAATTTTAACGTTGTACCATGCAGCCCTCGAGGGCTTTTAGCGACGGACTTTGTAATTTTGAACCACGGTAAGTCAGCGTTTCTCAAACTGTAAGGCGCGCCTCTACGGGGGCGTGATAATTTTACAAGAAGGGCACGAGCATTTTGAAAAATCGAAACAAAAGACTATTTTTAAAAAAATAATTCACTTAAAGTAAACAAGCAAAATATACATTCTAACATAATAAGAAATAAAACGCACATTTACAATGATATAATGCACTTATAAATGTATCAGTACTGCACAATATGTTTTATAATTAATTTAACACTATTTAGCTAAGAACAAGTTTAATAATTACCAGTGACCTTATGGGCTTGTCATATATAAAACTACATACAAAAATTAGCTCTCATCTTGATAATTTGTACGGTTTATAATTAATCTCTTTAACTCCCGATTAAAAGTTACGCGATTCGCTCCCCAATGCCATCGTTTTCCTCGTAAGGAGCGTCCGTGATGTATTTTGGGGGGAGGAGGAAGAAGAAATAAGCAAATCATCAGAAATAAGTAAATCCTTCGCAAACACTGTAAAGGTCCTTTTGAAGCATTCCAAAGCCTTCGGAATAATTTTATGGATGGCAGCGCACAGAAAAGATCGTACTTTGGAAAGACGTATATATACGTCCGAGGCAATTAGTACTTTGGCTTAGCGAGACGTTTATATACACGGTTGGCACTTGAGAGGTTATAATAATATTGTAGCCTTAGGTATATAAAATAGTATTTAAATACGTACAAGTATAGCATTGTTGAATTCAATACATTGTTATTGTATGGAGGATGGGGTGTGAGGAAAATTATGATTGAATATTCGATCGCATACTGAAAATTTGAAAAGCACTGCGGAGTAAGTGACATTAAGTTGATAAGAGAAAATTAACTAGCGATTTTGCTTTTTAAATTCCTTTAAGAACCTATTGTACTTTATATTAGTAGCTACTTAGAGACAGTATAAAGGGAAATGATCCCGCACATTTCTTAATAGAATTTAATAAATTTAAAATATGAGGCATTTTACTTAATCTACTTCTCAATACATGCAGGTCATCTTTAGCAATCTCAATGAGTATAATTTTCTCTCTCACTTTCTGTCTTTCTGAACGACTAACCCCAAAGAATAGTTATTTCGTTAGATTAATCCGTAAATCAGTTGTCAAGACTGACAAATAAGCTACAAGTTTTTAGGTCACATCACTTTCGAGGCCAGGAAACTTTGTTACTTAATTTCGTTTTGGGTTTTGCAGAGAATATGTTATAATGATTTACAGAACAATGTATTTTATAGCAAACATGATTGCAATTTCATTATTGTGTATTTTTATTCTTACAAGCTACCAAAATACAGTACGGCTAATAAATATAATCGCAACGGCGTTTTAGATTATAAATATCATCTCTTAAGTAATATTTTCACTAATACAAAAAAAAATTGTTAAAACGGCTAATTTATAAACGTGTTCTGCTGTTCCAATAAAGGAAAATAAAATGTTGAAAATACGTGAAATACCTTTTCTATAAATGGAATTCTAAACATATGTAAGTATGCATCACACATTAAATCTCAACAATATTCTCTCGTCGAAACTCCAATTGAACTGCAATAAAATAGAATTTAAAAAATTTTAAATAATAAATTTTGTAATAATTTTTGTAATACATTTCTATGATTGGAAAGGATATTTTAAAAGTAAAAATTCCTTAAACTTTCAGCAATATTATTCTTTTTAAAAAAGTTCGTTTCCTTTTTATTTAATTCTCATTTCTCTTTCGTTCCTAAAAATCCGCCTATTTCCATACATCTTTGTATTATCAATATATATTCTTTATGTAAATCACAATTACTTATGGATACAATATGATTATTATTAAAATGAAGTATTAACGCCATTTTTATGGCCGCGGTAGCCTAGTGGTCAAGGTAACAGTGTCATGAGTTCGAGCCCAGTACCACTGAAGACCCACCGTATGTGGGAGCGATGCACGTTAAATTTGTAGAGAGCTCAAGCGTTGTGGTGTGGAAGAGGGGGTGCCAGCCTAGGTGTCATCCTCGTCACTTGACCAGGGAGGTCAAGTTAGAAATTACGAGTTCCGTCGTCTAAAACCCTCGTGTAGCTGAACAGTGCGACGTCATTCACTCAACGCCATTTTTATGAGATTTGGTTTTAATTTACGTCTCACTTCGAAGCAACGCGAGTTTTGAACCACGGTCAAGTGATGAGGACGTCTCTCCAAATTCCTCACCACGCCAACGGGAGAATATTCAGCATCGACAGATTTAACGTACATCAACCCTTCTTCGAGGTAGGTTAGCGGCATTAGGTTTCGTACCCAAAACTCGACCTCACTGGCCTCGGTTTCACCATCGTGACTGTTTGGCTACCGTGGCCGAAATATTATGGGATGAGTTTCACAAAAAAAATTATTTTAATTCTGATTATATGTCTTTTTCTGAAATTATGAAGTTTGAAAATTGTAAAAGAGTGGATACATTTGTAAGATTATTCAGTTATGTAAGCAAATACCTAATTTTATTTATTTTCGTATCAATTTCATGTTTTATGTTTGTTAACCTTGTGTGGGTTCTTTTACTGATCGGTGGTGTGTTCGAATTGGTAAAAAATAATAACATTCGATTTTTCTCCCACCGATTTATTTTTCTCCTTCTATGGGACACATCACAAAAACGAAGAAATTAAGAAGATGTAAACAGATTGCAAAATCCATCGTCCAGCAGTCCTTTTTCCTCCGACCACGTTTTTCTCGCCTCCGACTTTTTCGCTTCCCTTGCCTTCGTTCCGGTCTGGTCTGGTCTCTCCTCTCGTTGCTGGGTCCTTTTCTCTATATATGCCGGATTAACTGCAAGAGTCTCCCATACATGGTCTGACCCGTTGTCAGATATCCCATGTATGTCTGATCTGTTGCCAGGTGCGGGTATTAGATTCTTACAAGGTTTTTATTTAGAATTTGTTTTAAAACTCTCCGTGTACATAGAATGAATCATACCATGATGCTTAAAAAAGTAGGTCATTGATGTTTATTTATGTAGGACCTAGCAGTAACACGAAGGCTATTAAAGATAGGCCTCGTAATTTTGAACCATGAACATGTGACGAAGACGACACTGAGCTGGCAATCCCTATTCAAACTTCTCCACTAAACCACCTAGTACCATTGAAGACCGAAACTCAAAGCCTTTCCGCTGGCATGGTGTGGAAGTTATGAGCGAGTTTGCCAACTGAGATATCGTTCTTGTCATTTGACTGTCATTTAAAGTATGAAGCCCGTCGTCAATAGTCCTAATGCTGCTTCAGAGTATGACGTAAATTAAAATCAAAATCAGACCACACCATGCCAACGAGAGAATATTGAGCTCGATAAATTTAAAATGCTCCGCTCCCTCTGCAAGATCGATCCTAATTTCGCCAGGACTCGTGGAAAACAGCGGTCGACCACAGATTCTCAACCCTGACCACTGGCCATTACAGCCAAGTATTCCAAACACTAACATATTGTTTAAGAAAGCACAAAAAATTTATGACACAAATCGCTAATATTAAACGCATCCATATCTAAAAAACAAACAATAGAATATACAAAATATAAAAAAGGAGAAAAGAAAATATAAACTAGGATAAAAAAAGACAGATATCAAAAAGTAAAAATATATCAGAAAACGAAAACAATCTTATTTAATTGAAAAAACGTCCATGCCGAACATTCTGTAAACAAAAGAAGCCTATTCTGATTGTAGTAGCTTCGCATATATATTGGAGGATATATATGTTGCTGTTGTTGTTGCTAATGCCACATGTCTGACGTAGTCAGTTCGAGGTCCACGAAATTCATCATGGCAACGGACTATATTGTACGCCTGTCCTTAGCCGTAGCTTTGAGCACAATGCAGGTAACAGTACGATTTGGCTCGATCCCGCTCCACCCCACCCCCCCCGAATTTGAGAGAGAACACCCTGGGAGTGGTCAGGGGCTTCCCACCTTTCTTCCGCTTCCACCAACCTAAAGAGAGGAGGATATATATATAAGATATAACCTTTCTTGTGTAGTTCACTTTCAGAGCTTTACTTCTTTGCTAGTGTTAAAGATAGCTTAGTAGCAGACTATTCAAAAGCTTTCCTTAATTAACATAAAGTCACTGCTAGAAAAATATTAAATGAAAATTAATACTCATACTATTCCTAAAAATGTGATGGAAATTTTAATTGCTTCTAACAAATTAAAACCCCCATCCAACAATTTATCACCAGATTTTATACTAACTGTATGCCAGAGAAATATTTTACGAGTTACAGCAACCTATTTGACATCATCCTAAGGATAATTGCAAAAATTTGTTGAATTCACAAAACTAATAATAACATCGGCTTAAGTGCTCATTAATTTCTATATAATTAATATTATTTTTTATAAATATTAATGAATGTGCGAAAAAATGTTTCTCGTAAGCATTTGAAAGCCGAATATTTTTCTTACAGGAATTTAAGGTATCCGACTACCCTAAAATTGTGAATTTTGCCAAAAATTGACAATTTTTGTGGTTTTATTTTATAGACCATCTTATTAGCTTTATAAAAATACCAAATTTATTATTTTTCGTTCACTAAAACCAAAACTACAAGTGTTTTAGTAATAGCAGATACATTACTTTAAGCAAGATGTCATACTTTAAAAGGCACTTTACTCGAATTGTGTTTTATTGGAAAATGTTCAAACGGGGACAGCGATTGCTCAAAAAGTTTTGAAAATACTTACTGAAATTTTTTGTGTTCTGTATTATTGAAGTGTTTCAACCTTCAGATTTATCAATATGTTTTATTGCAAAACTTACAGTCCCTTATGTGAATATAATCACTGTTTTTTTAAGCAGTTTCATATAATAACTAAGATAAAATGCTGTAGTCTTCGTAAAAATTAAAATGTCTCTTATTCTGAAGGTCATTTCCAAAATGAATAACATAGAAACATATCAGAATTGAAAAATTGAAAATTTGTTCATAAACTTTTAGTACAGAATGCGCCCCATTTGTTATTTTTTGTAAATTTTTACCCATTTTTTCCCATTTTATTAAAATAATTTCTTTTTCTCTTTCTAATTTTAGCATATTTTTTAAAAATGTTCTTAACAAATCTAAAAATCATAAGAAAATCTCCATATTTCCATTCTTTTTTTTAAAAAAACTTGTCGCAAGTAGCCCGGTACCTTAAAGAATGTAATTACAGCTTTGTACGAGTTTGAAACTCTAAACTAGATTTTTTAGCGAAACAATGCTATTACATGTTGTAAAACTGTTGTTTCGTGACTTGTAGTACAGGGATTATTTTAGCATTGTCCTACTTAACATGATGCAATGGGAAAAAACTTATTGTATATAATTTATAAAATTAATATTGTCACTCTACAATAATTTGCATCGCTTTCACTTTTGAGACGATTGAGAAATAGAACTTTCGCTGAGCTTCGGTACATGATGTTTCACTCGAATAAATATTCTATCACGCAATAAATATTCTATCACACAGTAGACCTTATAAGTCACAGAATGCTAAATTCAATTGCTGTAAATTATGAAATATTACAATAAATATGCACAAACTTTGAGGAAATTCATTCGATATCCAGAACTGATAAATAGGAACATTAAATTTCTTGTATTAAATAGAATTCTAGTGAAATATCCTTTGATTATTTTTATTATATATCGAACATATTTAAATCTATCTCCAAAAATAAACCGTGTCTTATATCAGTAATGGAGATCTTCAAATTGATTGCTACGTATATTTAAAACTACTTTCCTATTGACTGCTGTGTGTGAACATAATTATCTGAAGTATAAAAAAAAACAGTTAAAAGTTGTAGGTTAAAATTTATCGTTATTTCTGAAGCGTGATCGTATCACTTGAGATTTGTAGGAATTCAAGTCCGGTTCCTGTCACTTTAACTGAGCAATTTACTTTGATGAAAAACTGGGAGTCATGAATGCTTTGGGGAAACATATAATTCTGATCTTTATCTTCATTTTAATTGCTAAAAACAAGACTGAAGTTGCGATTTTAACCTTTATTTTGTGCTTCTAATTATAGTCTATGTTTTACCTAGAAGAGAGCTCATTTTTTTGGAATTGTTATTTAACTTTTCAAAGTATGAATTAATTTTATTTTATTTTATTAGATTATTGTTCATTTATTTTTACCCAGCTATTTAAAAATTATAAAGATAAACATTTTCAATAGGTTGTGCTGAAATTTTAGAAAAAGCCTAAGAATTTAAATGTATTTTGCTCGGTAGAAATTTGATTCATAAAACAGTTCAGTTTATCCAAATTTGTTTTAGGAAAACATGAAAATTGATTATAAAATCATTCATTTATACTTATTAAAAAACAAAGTTATCCTTTAAGATGGTCTACAGTGATCTTTTATAATTTGAAAACTATTTTTATAAACTTGTCTATTTCGTCATTCTCACATTTTTTTTGAAGTATGTTTACTACATCTCTTATCGAAAAACAAATCACGTTCTAAATATTATCTTTTTGAAGCTCAAAAATCAATTATTAGAAAATTTTCCTTGGCATTGCAACAAAAAATAGTATCGCTGTATTTATACACATCGTGTGCATGTTTATATCTTGAAAAATTCACAAGTCCCTTAATTCAATACAAAAATGCTGTGTATTTGTAACGGATTTTTTTGTAGAATATATGTATATTATATATATATTATATATGTAGGAATAAATGTTCTATGAGTAGAGTGCATAAGGGAGTTCAGGTTATTTGCAGGTGTTATAAAACCATATTTCAAAGCCATTTGGAATCCTATGCTGTGGGTTCTACGTAAAAAAAATGTTTATAATTCCAAGAGTGAAACATTTATTTTGTAAGACTATAAATAAAAAATATTATATACCCTAATTTAAAAAATCAGTTTTCTATGCAAGAAACCTTTGTACATTATATTTAAAAAACTCACTCAATTCATTTGATTTCTTTTATATTCAAATGGCATGGCTGCCAAATATTGGTCGTTGTTTGGTCGTCTTTCAAATACAGGAAAAGCCCTCGCAGTTAACAGGTATATTTTTTTCGAATCAAATTGTATTTTATTTAGAAATCCTCAAGTAATTACAGTAAAATTTCTTCTAACAGTAACAAAAGAACACACATGTATAGCTCTACACAGTAGCGCAGATTCAAAATTCCCTCAAATATTGAACACAGCAGTTCAAATCAGTAGTCACAATTTGGTAAAAAAAAAAAAAAAAAAAAAAAGATGAAACGCATAGTTGCTGTCAGTGTTTGATTCTTTTATGTTGCTTCCTTGCATTGTCCTTATATAGGCTGGAAAGAAACTTCTAGAGACTTCTGAAATTTTCTTACCAAATAATCATCCCAGCAGCCTCTAGATTCTTCTGAAGACATCTGTTTTTGTTACCAAATTTGGTGACTACATTTGCACCAAGAGATCACATCTATTCACTAACTTCATTGAAAAATATTCTCTCTCGTCCTACAAACGAACTTTACGCTTTCGGAAGAGAAGCAAACAAAGTCCAAATTCTCCGTTTTATCGATAAGTTACGAGGAAAAAATTAATAAATGGGAAAGACTTCAAAAATTTCCACTACACGACTACCTAAAAAAAGAATATATTGATAAAAATTTACAACTTATCAATGAAAGATTTGTTTTCTCTTCTTATCATGAAATGGAAGTTCAAGGTCTGACGAGTACACAAAAACTCGAAAAAGCTCCTGTGATATGAAAGAGATTAATTACTGTATATAGAAGTACTGCATTTTGAAAACGTTCACTGGGTAATTTTTTCCTCCGAAGAATTTTAAGTGATTTTTTTTATATGTTTTGATAATGAAATTTTAAGAAAATGTTATTTGCTTAGCAAATATATTATTCTATAATCAAATATTATTTTACTCTTGTAAAAGCTAAATGTTTATTTAAGATTGCGAAAAGGAAGTTGATGAAGTTGAAGGATTGTAAGAAAGAAAATGACTTTTTTGCATATTCCATTTTCGTACTTTATTCATAGAATCCCGCATTAGTAAGAATTATTATAGTAAGAAAAAAGTGTTAGAAGAAAGTTTCATACATATTTAGCTCCATTTAAAAATATTCCAAAAATTTAGAATTGCTTAGCGTTTTTACAATAAAAGTTATATTAGATTTTTAATCCAGCCACAACCATATAATAATAATTCAGATATTCGTTGATGTATTTTAGAAAATAGAAGTCGATTCGAATGATTTTCCACTTACAGGGTATTACTTAGAATGAAAAGGAATATTTGTTAAAATAAAATGTTGTTTTATAATTTATATTGCTTACGTGACTAAATTGACATTATTTATGTACATATTTATATACTAAATCAAGCAAATAACTTTAAGCGAAACAGTTCTACTTTTTTTGCTTCTACAAATATGAACATAAAGAAATTTTCCAAGAACAAATACCAATTTGTGCTATTTACCAAATTAGTTTTGAAAGTAAAATGCATAAAGTACATTTTATGTTTTTTTTATCAATAATGGTAGAACATACTCGAAGGGGAAAAAATACAAAAATAGAACATAATAATCTGAATTTGGATTCCTGAGCTGACATTTGAAGAACACAATCAGTGTGCAGGTGTAATCTTTGAAGAGAGTTTCATTTTTCGTACACCTGGTACTTCCCTTCAGTTTAACAGTTGTTTCCCTTCTGTGAATTCAAGGAACGTGTAAAACAAAAAATTATAACTTGCGACAGGAAATAATAAATATCCCATGTTATCATCATTCATTTTTATTACACCGTCATTTCCGTTATTGTTGCGTTTTCATATTCATTATCGATTCACTAGACTCTTTGTCATCAAGATCTTTTGTCTAGGCTTTCGTCTATCAATTATTTTGATTTCTCGAGTTCAATGTTTAGTCTATGGTATAGGTTCTTAAACTTCCAATCACTACAGCCCTCTTTATGTATTAACCTGACATCACGGACCCCAAAAATTTGAATACCCCTCCCTGAGTCTATTCTTGATCGAAATACATGTTGTAACAGAGTTTTTTCATTGGCGGAAATTTAGTGATCTAGTCTATACTAACGCATCTTTTAATTTTTCTACAAGGCCTTTCAGAGACTGTAAAAGAAGAAAATCTTAAAATTAAGTGAGAGACCTTCCCAGAACCCCTAGAAAAGTACTGAAGACCTCCAGAGGTCCGCGGACCATACTTTAAGAATCGCTGGGTTATGGAATGTTTTCTTTGTCTCGAAACTATATTGTGTTTATTTGAATTAATGAAATAAGCCCGAAAGATAGAAAAAATACGACTTATGTTTTTGGATTTATTTTCTGGTTTTTTTGAAAATATTATACAAATATTTTCAAAGATCTGGAATATCACAGTCAAAAAAAAAAAAAAAAAAAATGAAAATTTAGGTACTAACGCATAATGTCGGCAAACACTGCCATCGCTTTCACACATCCTCGAAAACACATTCCCGCGCATGCTCCTTCCATATAAACCAATCGACAAATTAGCGAAGAATTAAAAAAATTTAATATTCCTTATTGAGTCTCCTAAATTCTTAGTCGGACCCCTGATTTTTTGTCACCAATAATTTTCGCCAAATTCCCTAAAGAGAAATCACGTTTTGTAAAATGGCCAACTTGTGCCTAAATCCTAAGCAAGCAGATTGTGTTCAAATTTGCCATCTTGACGCTAAATTTCGAAGACAATTAGCGTTAAATTTTTGTCGCCAAATCAGGAGGTTCAACTGGCATTCAACCAATAATTGGCTTTTGTCTGGCAGGTGCCTGTCATTCAGCACCATTCCGTCAGCTCCAGGGATGTCTTAAGACATGGGCAACCCGGGCCCGGGCCCAGAGCTTCATCCTCGGTGGGGACCTCGTTTCGTTCTCGACACTGTCTTAATAAGATTCCGTTCCGGATAATTTTAATGGTCAAATAGTATTCCCATACATATTCTCCGAAAAACAGGTAATTTCAAACTGGATGTCAACTGGCAAAAGTGGTAAGACTATATTATCATCTGATGACCGTTTTTTATATCTAGGCCTAGGCCAAACCATAAACAATCATTCAACTGATTTAGTAGAAATGCGGTCATCGGCCGTGCTGGTTTGCGCTTAGGTTTTTCAGATTGTGAATTGTGCACCATTTATTTGTTTCAAATTACCTTTTGAACGAGTATTTCACAATGCATGCACACTGTCTATTTTTAAAGATATCAAGTATGACCTACTTTTGAATAGGAGCGCAAGGCCTCAAAAAATCTCAAGATATTTTTGGGCCTAGGGCCTCAAAGAGTCTTAAGACGTTCCTGGTCAGCACCATTATTCATGGTCGACGTAATAATATTTAAAGAATTCATGCTTGTTTCATCTGTGGGAAATTCAACGGCCTGTTGCAAAATTTTGTGTTAGCTCATAACATTTTTTTTATTTATTCTAAGGGATGTACAGCAATACAGGATAGTAAACAATTAAAAGTTAGTAGATATTTTAAAAATGTTGGTAATTATCCCCCAACGCCAACGTTAAAGGTAACTAACTCTCCAGGTTAGCAACCCTGATTTCTCATGTGTCGTAAGCGCTGAATTAGGAACCATGCGCTTCGTTTGATACAATGTCATCAACACGGTTGATATAATACGTAGGTACAAAATGTTTCATTTTCTGCACAAAAGAGTTTTAATGTTCTATTTGACCCAGCTTGTTCCTATAAATCTTTGAAAGTGATTGTGTAATGGGTATCCATTTTGAGAAAATATTTGGGATTATTTCGATAATATGTGTGTATCTTCTGCAACTTATATACATAAAACAATATATAATCCAAATCATTTGAACATTTACTACATGTACTACACATTACATCCTGTCCATTAATGGCAGTACTATAGGGTGAATTATCAGATTGACGCACAAGTTTGCAGTCAGTGCGTTTGGGATAAACACGAGAGTGCTTCTGCTGTTATAGGAAATTACTCCTCAGACCAAGACTCCAGGAGTAGATCCAGTGTGTCTAGGCCGTAGACAGTTTGGTTGCAATTACTCCCCTGACCTCCTTCTGATCAACACACGGCCATCGCTGGCACCAAGGCCTGACCTTCTTTCATCGGAAAATACAACAAATCTCCACTCCGTCCTCAAATGAGCTCTGACTTGAAACCACTGGCGTCACAAATGGCAATGGCATAGAGTCAGCGGAATACACTTTACAGGGCTCCTGGCTTGTAACTGTTCTTGAAGTAACTGATTTCTAACAGCTCGTTGTGTCACTGTGGTACCAACTGCAGCTCTAATTTCTGTTGCAGACGGAGTTCGATAGGCAGCCATACGCCAATTACAGCGGTCTTCCCTCTCTTGAGGCAGTACCGTCCCTTGAACACTACTCCCAACAATCATGTACAGAGTGGGCACATTCAGTAAAGTCATTCTACAATGTCTCGGAAAGATTATCCAAATTCTCGTAGCCCTTTTGCACGATCTCGTTCACACTCGATGAGCTGTTGATAATGGCTTCTTCGTCTTCTTTAAGGCATTCTTGGCTAACATCAACTCAATGCGTCAAACTTCCCAGAAAAATAACGCCAAAGAACTTTACATCATGCATTTAAAAAACCCTGATTTGCTCAAATTCTGAGTGGTAATACTAGCACCGCACTTAAGTGTGATACGCGAAATTTGAATCGATGTCATCTTTTAGATGTATAAATACACCTACCAAATTTCGTTTATCTCACACTTCTTTTTTGGTGTTGGGACTTTTTTTTTCCATCAGTGAATATTTTTTGCTTGGAAAACATGAGGGATAGTTAAAAATTAGTTGCATTCAAAATATTGTTGCTACTCCTCTGTTATTTATTATCACTAACCGTTATAATTACAAAAAGAAAAAAAGTTATCTCGCAATTCATACTAGTACGATATCGATATCAAAATTAAATTATTTGACTGCTTGATTAATAAATAGAATTTATCGCAAAATTTTTAACACATTGCTCTTAAATAATTGATTTTGTTAGTGTAACGGGCAATGACCGGGCCACTCAGAAAGGTCCAGTGGGCCACATGCAGCCCGCGGGCCGCAGGTTGATTATCACTGCATTACATTTCCTTTCGCAAAATTCCTGGAGTAATGATCCATTTTACTGAAGACTCGTCTACACGGAATTTCTTCTCTTCTATTATTCTACTGTGAGTTAACATTTGTTCAGTTGTTTGGGCTGTAACTTTTTTATTTCCACCTATTTTTATCACTAGCTTGGGCTATGCTTTCACCTGCATTAACGTTAATTTTTAGCAGCGAATGCTACAAAATTTTTGTTTTGCACCGTACTAAATATAATAATATTTTTTCCAAAATGGTGTGGGTTTCAATTTCTTATGTTATCTTCAGTTTTTCTTATGCTGTTTTTGCTACAATAATCTCTTAAAAATTGAATTCAACGGAAGTATAAGTTTCAAATATATTTTGACATTTAAATAAAGTTTATAAAACAATTTTAATGATTTACTTTTGCTGATATTTATAATGAGATACTTGATGTTGTCTAGATTGAATCTGTTCACGTGCTTTAAAATGATGGACATTTTAAATGACCCATGATGTGTGATAAAGTTAAAGTTATCTATAAAGTAAATTTTATTTTAACGTATAAAATATATATTTTATTTTATCTCATCTGAGTTCATTAGATAAATACTGGGGAAAAAATACCGTAGTAATTATTTTTTATGAAACCAATAAAACAAAATGTACACATGCATTGCGTGTGTAATCAGTAAAGTGACTTCAAACATTGCATTCCCCCAACTCTTTTCTTCCTTATCGCATGCGGTTGATTTCTCAAGCCTTTGAACAAATGTGGATTGCTTCCTCCATAACTGAAGTTCCTTTTTTACATGCATTTATCACTCGTTTGTTCTGAATCAAGTTCCAATTACTAGCTCACTTTCTTAGAATCAGTTTTGCGTGTGTCATTATCTTTTTCAACCGCCAGAAATCAGTCCGAAAAGAATACCTTTCGAGAGTTTGATCCTTCAGGAAGACTACTACCATGCGTTGGAATTCAGTTAGATTGACAGTAAGCGTTTTTTTTTGTCTTAGATTAAGTCACTAACAATAATATTTTATATCAAAGCCCGCTTTAAAATATATGCATTTGTATGCAATTATGCAAATAGTTTAGCTCTATTCTTGTGATTAGAAATGCAGTGACTGAAAAGCGACAACTGTCATTTCTTTTACAACAAATTCTATTTTTAAAATTATTTTACTATTGTTGTCTACAAATACATGTTATAAATTAAGCGAGTGTGGATTCAGAGGTTTTTCAAAAGATTTATTTTTATATGCAGTATTTTGAAAGAATTACTTTATAACTTGCTAAGTTTCTCTTTCTCAAGTTTTGTACTTTTCATTAATATATTTACATAAAAAAAATCCACCATAAAAGATATTTATGCAGTTTCTATTACTTTAAAATATGTCTGTTCACACAGATCACTTATGCTTCTATGTCAGACAATTACAATATTAACAATTATTAAATGATGAAATGACTACCATTAAGTTCCTTAGCAATAAAATTCAAGCATTTTCTCAGCAATGTCTTAAGTTACTGTGAGCTCAAGTGTAGTATAGGGAGGGGGGCCTTTGGATTTGGCAATGTTTCTTTGCATTTGGCTATTTTTATAAAGATATTATGGTGAGATAACGAATTCATTCTGGCTTCCGGACACCTATCGCTAAGTGAAGTAGCTTGGCGATCGATTTTGGTCGCCAAAAGAAATTGGCATCGCCAAGGGTCTCCCTTTAACCGTTACTATGATTGGATCCTAATTGAATCCTCTGATTTGGCGACAAATTATAGAGGGGGTTCACGCCAAATCGGCAATTTTGACAACCGAAAGGAAATAGCAAACCTACTCGGATCGACTTTTTCTATCAATATTTAGACCACTGTAAGTCTTAGCCCAACCGTTGACTTAAAAAATTAGAACCATTTGGCGAAATTTTTTGCTGCCAAAAACATTAGTGAATTAAACTGGGACTTTACAGTAACTATCCGTTTCGTGCCTCCAATGCAAACTTAATTTTGCCTATTTATGTACTCATTTTCGGTCTATTATTGTAATAATTACGTTTTATACCATCAATCGATTTCGTCAAATGAAAAGACGTCACCACCATTCCACAATATGCAACTAATAGTTTAAAACCATTCCCACACATGCTCAAAGACAATAATACGATGATGAGAGCAGTTGACGAAATCTTTTGATCTGGTGAAACTGCTCGGCGATATAATACGCAAGTACAGTTAGTATAGACATATAATTACGCAATTATTACCTGCAAGAAATAATGTGCAACACTTTATCATAACTTCATGCACGATTACTTACTAGCGAAAATATTATCTGAGTATATCATTGTCATTATTATCAACTCCATCCCCTACATTTATGAGGACCCACATTTTCATTTCGCACCTATATTTATGCTTTGGAAAAACAATAACATCCCTGTTCACTGGTAAATTGGGTTTATTGACGCCAGAGCTATATTTCGCCAGGTTGCGTCTAACCCTCTTTGTCTTACAGTGTGTGTCTGTGAACAATACTGATATTTGTAAATGTAAGAAAGCAAAAAGGAGGATGTGACAAGGATAAAATCTCTTAAAAATCTAGTTTAATGCACACCTTTGATGAGACAAAGAAAATGACGCCAAAAATGGCGAAAATGTTTCTTTTTTCTGTATTGGAATTTTGTCAAATATGACGTCAAAACTTTTCCAATTGGGTGGTAAATAAATGTTAAAACTAAAATAGGATCCAGTGCAAAAGCATTAAGGAGTATTTCACCTTTGTTTGACGAAAAGCCCTAATAAACCTCAGGGTAGTATATAAATCTTGTACTTTCATAAAGATAAGCTTTTAAAAAATTTCTTCTGTGAGAAAAGTAACATTGTTTTTTTAAAAAATAAAACTTTCTTGTTAATTTAATAAAGATTCTCCAGCAAAAATTATTACAATAATAAAATCATGTATGGGTACTTACGTATTATTGCAACAATCGCCAACTCTGTTAATAACTCGCCAAGTTGGCAACCCTGATTTCTTATATGTCGTACGCACTGAATTAGCAACCAGGTACTTCGTTTCATATAATGTCACCAAAAGGTTGCAATAATACGTAAAAAAGTACCTATATATATATATATAGCACCGAGAAGGACGCACTTGCATTCGGTATTGTCATGTGGGCCCTGTACCTGGTGTGACAATATGGACAGCCATTAGATACACAACACGATCACATCTTATTCAAGCTGTTGATAATCTGAATATCCAGCGCTCCGTTTCTAAAATCTAAAGGCAGGTGTCTGTGTCCTATCTTCGAGGTCTCGAAGACGTCATCTTTCAACAAAGTAATGCAAAACCACATGTTGTCCTCTGTGTGTACTGACGTACCTCGACATACAGAGTGCTCGACTATTGCAGTGGTCAGCTCGTTCTCTAAATCTCTTACCCTTTGAAAATATCTGGTCGTGGGTTTGTAAGATACTGGGATTGGGTTTTGCAGGATATGGAGGAACACAAAGGCTATTAAATCTTAAAAAATTCATCTTCCTATTTAAAAAACTTTTGGGAAATCCATGCTAAATATAGATTTATTCATGTCTGTGTTTCTAGAATAATAAGAACGTGACTGGAAATATTTCCGCGTCATTCTTTTAACAATGTATGCTTCTTATGTATATATGTGGAATTTTTCCACTTATAATTTGTAGAGGTAGATTTTAAATTTTCTGTAGTTTCCATTATAAAACACAGAAGAAAACCAATGTACCTATAAATTACAGTGACGTGAGCGTTGTCGATTTCCTTATATGACCTTATTTAAAAAATTACGATCCGTGTTAATGTGATTGGAGTATATTTTTTATCGAGATCAGAAATAAACAAATGGAAGTATCCAATACTTCATTAAAAACACAAAAAAATGCAAAATATGCAGTCTACCAATTAAGTATAATGACAATGCAAAAATAAACTACTAAAATATCAGTTTCAGTCACTTACAATCTGTTATCTTATTTTTAACAATGACGAGTTTGATTTTATGTGATTAATACTGACGCAGAACTAATAATGGGCTATTGAAGATAAATCACAACCATGATAGTCATGGTCACGAATTCGGGTCTGGCAACGTTTCAGACGAGGCACGTATTTAACTCTTGGTTTCATTTAAAACTCACCATGTAGAGGAGTTGATGCAAGTTAAATCTGTCGAAGCTCGAGATCTTCACGTTGGTAAGATGTGAAAGTTAAATGTACCCGGTCAGTTGCTGTCCTCGTCACTTGACAATAATAGTTAATAATTATGAAATCCATCTTGAACAGCCCTAAGGTAGCTTTTAAGTATTATTTTATATGATCAATTAATCATAAACTGATGTGTTAAGTCTTAAATCATGAAAAATATGTATGATAAAGACCACTCAGGCTGAAACATTATTCTTATACATCATACATCTTCAGAACTTCGAAGATTTGATTCAGCTAAATATAAGTTAAGGCAGCTTTGGGGGAACAAAGAGAAATATAGGTGACTAGCATCTTAATTTTTAAAAAGGTTCAAAGTAAGTTTAAAAACATTTTAATTGGAATTTCACTTACTTCCACTTCCACAGTTATAAGGTCCTCTGTCAATAGCTCTCGTGTTTCTTGAAAGATTGACTCTCAATCAATCTTCCGCCCCCCATCTTATGTTGACTTTAAGGACCAGTTGTACTTAATTTTAGCTGCCCTTTAATCGGGGGTTTACTTCCATTTTATGGAATATAAGTGTACAACCCTTCAGTTCCATGCTAAAATTGTGGAGGTGGAGATAGGTGGTATCGCCATCTGTCGTTAAGATTTCCAACCTGTTTCACAGGCAATGGCAACTTTCATTCCTTCCCTGCGGGAAGGACACGACAACAACAAGCGGATTGGTGTCTTACCATTGCAGACCTAGTACATTTCCCGGAAGCTGGTATCTCTTTTTAGTATGGCACCATACAGGTGGATACCAATCACCGCAAGCAATTTTGACACTCAGTTTTCTCCCCAGATGGAGACACCTGAGCTCTGACGATGCAAACCTGTAATAGGGGATTTAATTTTACCGAGAGCACCCAAGCCACAAATAGATACTTTAGAGATCTTTTACATGCCGTATAATCATACGACATGGCCGTTGTCGATTTTCTGCATCATGAAAATCCACTGACTTGGGACGGGGTCGAACCCGTAACCTTAGGTACAGAAGGTCAACGACAAACCAACCACGCCACCCAGTCGTCATTTTTATTTAACTGTGATGAATGAAAATACTTATATTTTATGTTATCTCTTTCTCATTTTAATAAATATGTTTAAAATTACATAATACATGTACAATTATAATTTGTTTATTTGTGTTGAAATAATAGTTATATTTTATGCTGTTTATTTTTTTGTTAAGAAATATCTTTAAATGATGCAAACTTAATATATAATAAAACTGTAAATATTTATATTATTGACTTCTATTCTGTGAGGCACGCTGAATTATATTGGTAGAGATTTGGCGCGCCACCGCTAAAAGGTTGCCGACCCCTGGATTAAATGTTTCAAAGCGTGCGCGCAAAAGAGAGATAAATGTAATTTAAATTAAATAAGATATAGATTCAAAGAGAGAGAGAGAAGAGTGAAAAACACGTACCCCTGAAATTCTCTTATCGCAGTAGACTTTTGAACTCATGGAAAAAGAAGCGCTCGTGTCAGAGATAAAAGGCTTCAAAAATAAGATAATGCATTTGTTAAAGATTTTCTGGATGCCATACACAACGCTGAAGTACCATTTAAGAGTTAGCCCTCAAAGATACAAGTATTCAAATCAACATCATTGCGGTTCTATATATATATAGTCAACCTCTATATCTCTGTCCTCCCAAGTCATAGATCATTTAATTTCTATATCAGGTGAAAAGAACATTTCGTGATATTTTTTTTTAAATTTCCACTTGGATATACATGCACAATAAGAGTTTTTCTGGGAATCCTAAAAATGGTGAAATAAATCTTTATTATGTATCGTTAAAAGTTATGTTGCTGAAATTCTGTCACTGATAAACTTGGATTGCCGTTGCCATTTTCATTTCGAAACTTTTGACTTGGTGAAAAAACAGAAATGCTTTACTTGGATTTACTACTGATGCTGTTAAAGAAATTCAAGCCAAAAACTTTTGTTCTAGGAAAAATTTCTATTCCTTATATAATATGGATTCTCAGTTGCATTAGCCACTATCTTTGTTTTCGTTTTATGTGATTTCTTGACTATTGTTCATACTTTCTATGTGGCAAGACATTACAGAATCTACATCAGTGCCTCAAAAAAGGTTCAAGGAGCAGATGAAATTAATAGTAAAACTTCACATTTGTGAAAATAGAATTTTAATTAACTCTGTAATAATATTGATAATACTCTTCGAAAATTTTAATGCATGCCTCTAATTTTCGTTTTGCTATTTTAGTGTTTTCCATGCAGCAATTTTAAATGTCTGAAAATGAAATAAAAGTTATGTTCTTTTCAAAACTATCAAGTGACCATTTTATTCAACATCTCCATTTCCATTTTAAATACAATGACTGTTCGTGGTTAAAATGTTGTATTCCAAGTTGGTTTAAAATCCAATAAAAGTTTTAAATTAGAAATCTTGTCAGATACAGTCGTACCTTTATTTTACGAACCTCTATTTTGCGAACTTTTTCCTGGAACCAAGAACAGAAGAATAATGAAATAATGAAAGAGGAATCTCTATTTGTATATTTTTTATATAAATAGAGATTTCCACATAACGAACTTCTTTTTCAGTATTATGAAACTTCGTTGGATATATAGATCCAACTGTATATTTATAATCTTTTTTTTTAATTTATCAAACTTAAAATATTTTATGTTGCAACTTTTAAAGTGCGTATGCTTAACTTTTATTCTAGAGCTCTAAGTATTTTCATATGTAAACTGCTTATTTATTGTTTGAAAATCACTCTCTTTGAGTGTAATTATTTCTATATTTAGAACAATGTTATACCTTCGTTGTGAATGTACTACTTTAATATTTTTATAACTTATGTCAGTATTTCCTGATGTGTAATTCCCGAAATTTTTTATTACTTTCCTAATTTAATGTAAAATTTTAAAAAAGTGAGCTTAACACATAAATATATACACATTTATGCATTTTTCTTTACTTAAATTTGACATTGTGTAATGATTACAAGTTCTCTTTCTAGAAATTTAGAGAGCGCCCAAAAGGACTGGTATTGTATTATAAAATGGGTTGACTCTGACTCAAAGACTTTTGTTTAATTTAAAAACACAAACATATATGTTTATGAAAGCAATTAAATTGTGTTTTTGATTTTACTACAGAACATATTTCTCCAACTTTCTCCCAAAACTCTTTATATTACATTTTTTTTCCTTCCCTTTCATCTGTGTATCTGCGTTTAAAACTAAATTGTGTAAATTCATAAAAGTAAATAAAAAAATTGATGAGGAAAATTCGACGAGAAAATCGTTCTAAAACAAAGAATGGTCGCTACGGTTATCACAGTGCCACGCACCTCAAGCTATCCAACAGTAAGAGGAACCATAGGAGAACAGAGAAAACTCAGAAACCTCAACATTGAGAACTTCCTACTTATTATAAGAAGTTAAGTCTCTGAGGGGTAATATTTATATATCGGTCTAATATAGCTACTGGGAATGTAAATAAAGAAAACATTTGCTTCTGGAGCAAGTTTTCGTAAAAAAAATTATTCCTTTATAAATAAAATATATAATGAAGAAACAATAAGAATTTGTTAAAGAAAACCATTTGATTATTTAAGGACAGAAGATTTTATAAACTGTGATCATAAGTAACTTTCAAATACCTTTTATTTACCTTTTTTTTTATTTCAAATACCTGCTACTCTTATAATAAATATCAAGCCCACACACTCTATTGAAAATCGCTTCATATCAAAGCTTATTGAACAAATCTAAGCAATGTATTTTTTCAAACAAATTATCAAATGAGAAGCAAATCATTTTGATAATTTTTAATTGATGAGTACAGAACGAGATATTGTCTTAAATAATGGATCTGGTGCTGACCAGGGGTCATAGTAGTGAACTCTGAACGACTTGCAACCGTCGAATCGTGTCATCGTACCATTAAATACCCTCCATGCAGAGAAACCGATGCAGTTTAAATCTGTCGTGACCCAAAGTCCTCCAAGTGTTATGCACTGGAAGGTTTCAGTGTAGGACACATTCATGTCTCCTCGTTACTTGATCGTGTTTCGAAATGACGAGTTCTGATGCTAAAAACCCTCGCACTGCCTTTGAGAGTAACGTTTATAAGACAATCATCTAATCAATCAATATTATAGATCAGGGATTGGGAACCTTTTAACTGTGGCTTACCAAACCAATCCGCCAATAGGATTCAGTGTGTCAAACAGTAGGATATGTTTGAAACAATTTGATTTTCGCTACAAGGCATGCAGAGTTAGAAAATGGAGGTCAATAATACAGATTTGCCTCCCATTCAGTATAGTGGTTAGTGACGCTGATTGCAGTCGTTAGAATCCTGGAGAAGGCAATGATGTTTGTGCTGTAATCCTTCCTTCTTTCCTTTGTGATGTAAGCCCCAGTGTGATACATTGTGTGGCGCACGGGTTTCTTAATGTTCTCTATAATATAAAATAATAATACAGATTTAAAATTTTATTACATTTCAATTGTGCAACATTTAAAAATATTTCTTAGCATAAAAATAAACAGCATAAAATATAACTATTTCTTCAACAACAATAAAATTTATATTTGTATGTATAATGTACTTTTTAAACATATTTATTAAAATAAGAAATAAACAACATAAAATATATGTATTTCCCTTCACTATAGTTAAATAAAAAGGTAAATAAAATTTTAATGCGCGAACCTAGTGCTTGCCCCGATCTACTTTCATATCGCAATATCAGGGATGCAGTGTGTGACTCTCAATTATCGACATGATTCTGAGCATTCAGTTGTTCGAATACAAACTTGAAATATTTTTCCTTTGGGGAAGCATACGTTACTCATATACGAGGTGTGACACAAAAATAACGAAACTGAGTGCGTAGCTTGGAAAAAAGAGTGGAGTTAACAACAACTGCTTTGGGGACGTCCTCCCATATACCTCCTCTATCTATGTGGCCAGTTTTGACTTAATTGATCGTGCCAGTTGGGAGAACTGCGTCATTAAGTGAACACGTACAACTGCATTCCGTTGGGAAAATGCTTAATGCAAAAACTGAACAGCGAATCAACATCAAGTTTCTTGTGAAACTTAAGAAATTAGTTGCGGAAACATTTCAAATGTTAACTGTGGCTTGTGAATTTTTGTCTCGTGCATGTGTGTCCGAATGGCTTAAGTGGTTTTCAGGGGGAAAGTACAATGTGGAAGATAATGAACATGGTTGTCGTCCAAGGTGAGCGATTACAGACTAAAACATTGCCATAATGATTGATGTGATCCAGGGTGATCGAAGATTAAGTATTTGTGCAGTGACGAAGCTGATTAACTTGGATAAGGAAGCTGTTCGATGCATTTTAACTGACGAATTACTCATAGGGAGATTTCTGTGAAGGTTGTTCCAAAAGTTCTGTCCTTTGACCCAAAACAATGTTTTAAAAATGTGTGTGTGGACATGTTAGAACACATCACAAATGAGCTAAATTTGTTGCAATCTATTGTAACATGTGATGATACATGGATTTTTACCTTGTAATACAGAAAGCAAGCCCCAGTCGATGCAGTGGAAGTCTTCAGGATCCCCAAGACCCAAAATAGCATGCTTGTCAGAATAAAAATTTAAGATTATGTTAATTGTCTTCTTTGAAATTATTAGAATTGTAGTGATTGAAGGGGGTAATCTCTGGGGTCTGACTTAGGTCAGACTGTGTGTAATTTTAGGGGAAATTTTAATAATAAATCTTTGTAGGTGTGTAATATTAGGGGTCAAACTGTTAAACAACACTACTACATTGAAGTCCTAAAAAGACTTCGTGAAAAATTAGGAAAAAAAGCCATAGATATGGAGTGATGGATGGCTGTTGTATCAGGACAATTCACCCGCTCATACGGCCTTACCTATCCAGCAGTTTCTGACCAGCAAAAACATTACTATGATGGGGCATCCTCCTTCTTCACCTGATTTGGCTCCATGCGACTTTTTTTTATTTCCTGCACTTAAATATTGCTTCAAGGGAATCCCATTTTAGCTTAGTTGAAGAGGTTCAGGCAAAAATGGGGAATCTCCTGAAAGGCCTTTCAAAAACCTCGTTTCAGAATTTTCACCAGCAATGGTAGCCCCAAATGTAGAAGGGTGTGAATGCTGAAGGGTGCTGAAGGGAATTTGAAGGTGATAATCTCACGGAGAACTGATTCTTTAAGTACAATGGTTTATTTGACCAGTCTCGTTTCTTTTGTGTCACACCTCGTACGTAGAATCAAAAGCGGAAAGCAGAGTACATGCAGTTTTCTCTCTTAAAGCAATTAAATCTCTCCAACAAAGACATGCAATAATTTACAAAATAGTTATAAATTTATCTTTAGAATAATCTTTTAGATTTTTCGTAATTCCGTGTATGTCCATAATTCTGAAGTTGATTATCAAATAAGGTTCATTACAAATTTATTAAATTCCATCCATTCAAAAATTTACAAATATGTAGAGTAGTGAAGAGTTCCAATGAGAATTGCACCGCGTGTCATAGGTTGCCAACACCTGTAGATAATGGTAGTGCCCGATAGTATCAAACTAAAAATGATATAATTGATTAATGAAACATTGCGACCGGGTTCCGAGAAAAAAAATAACATTAAAACAGATTAAGAAACTGTGCTAAACTATTCATCATAATATAACGGTAAATGATTAATTTTCTTCTGTACAGAAATTTTTAGAAATTTCATAAAGATTTATCATTATTTACATGCCATCTGTAAGAACGTTATTAATTATATCTCTGTCATTTTTATAATTCCTCCACACGTATATATTTGAAAAATAACAACGACTGAAAAATTTGAATTTCAAACAAATGATCGGAACTATTAAGTAAATAAAAAAAAGCTAGCACGAAGTCATAAGTTGTCGCGAATCCTCGTCTCGAGCTTTCGCCGCTTGAATTATTTTTTTATTTCTGTTTCTTCGTTGCAGTTGAGTAGCAATGCACTTTGTATGGAAAGAAATTTATTCAGTTGCCAATAAAGCTGCTACTTGTATCCTATGGATTTCTTGAGATTGTTATTTATCCCTGGTTTTTATTCTTTGAGCCTTTTATATGAATTAATATAATTTAAATAAGATGAATTTTTAACACGCTTTTATAAATTTCACTTGTATGTAACGGAATCTTAGAACTCGATTTTTACCCACTTTAAAAGATCGGATTAATTTGAAATTTTGCACACTTGTCAAGGACCGATGACAATACAATAATTTCATAATTTTGTTCCATTGTCCTTATCAGAATCGTCAGGAATAACGATAATCAGATTTGGCGACAATTCCACATACTACTTCCAGATTTGGCAACTTATTGCATGTACAATTTTCAAATTTGGCGACTAATTCTATATACCATTTTTAGATTTGGCGACTAATTCCAGATTTAGTGACTAAAAGAATAAGGTGCGACCCTAAAGTGAGTGTTATTTAAGCTAATTGTTTGCAAGTGTAAAATACACTTGTGGTTAATAAAAATAAAACAAACAAAAAAAGTGTTCTTTATGTGAGAAAGTGGAGGGTGGGTGCGTGTAAGCAATTTCTAACCATAATATAAACATTTTTCTGAAAATAAAAATTAAAAAAAGGCTCGTGCATGTGGAAAAAAAATTTATCTTCCAACTGCTAGATATTTTTTTATGAAGCAATGCGTTTAGAAGTGATGATAGGAATTAACATTATAGCAATACGTTTAAAATGGGATAATAAGATTGACACTTAATTTTATCATGCTTTTATTAACTCGCTTTCTTGAATGTCTGTCCGGGTAGAATTTTGTAATTGATTAAACTGTGTGACTTTCCGATGAGTTACAGATTTGAAATTTGGACCATAGCTCAGAAGTTGATGACAATGTATAAAAATGTGAAAAAAGAAAAAAAAAACGAAAAGGAGGAATTTTATACTTTTTAGTCCGTTATAGAAACATGGTACACTAAATTTTTTTTAATTCGAACTTTTTCTACTAGCCACGTAATTCCGGATCAAAATATCAAACTCAAGGATAAATTCAACAATGAATAAATGATAGTTTAAAAAACTAAAAAACACGCTTTTATTGTAGATCGAACTAAAAAATAAAAAATGAATTATAGTTTTTAAAAAAATAAAGAACACGCTTTTATACTGACTCGAACTAAAAAGTAAAAAAATAATTCTTAATATAAGAATAAAATGATGAACGAGAAAATTAATATCATTAGGGTAAAAGCGTGGGGTGCTTTGTACTACATTTTTACACTAACTCAGCATTTCGGAATAAAACTAGTAAAAAGTATAACAATTTTGAGCACCCCACGCTTTTACCCCAATGACATTAATTTTCTCGTTCATCATTTTATTCTTATAGTAAGAATTATTTTTTTACTTTTTAGTTCGAATCATTATAAAAGCGTGTTCTTAAGTTTTATTTTTAAACTATAATTTATTCAATGAGCTAGATGAAGCAAAGAACTCTCAAAATCCTCTCGGCCCGATGTCAATTGAGGTAAGCCTAACCATTCCATTATTCGAGGTTTATGCTTAAGACATAATTATTGACATAAGTAACGGATTAAATAAAAAAGCATTCCTTTTAGCTGGGAATCAGGAAAACATATTTCGGAATAAATTATCTCACTACAATTTATTAATTCTACTCTACTAGAATAGATGTGCTATCATTAAGAATCAAGTCCTGCTTATATGAAAATCTGACGAACTCTTTATGAATACTTAAAATTATGAATTTCTCCCCGGGAAATAAGTACAAAATTTATAAATCCGTTGTAAAGGAATGATTTTTCCATTATTGTGTTTAGTAAACAAGGTAAAGATCTTCTGGAATTCTCTCGTAATATAATTCTTATTCTCTTTATCCTTGCCTTTTTCTTCCTTTCTTCATTTTAACCCCTTCCAGGTTCATTTTATTTTTGGATTATGGAATTTAAAAAATGTCAAATTTTTTATACTTATTTTCAAACTTACATATCTTTTTAAGCATAATATCACCATTATCTTACAAAATTTCCTGAAAATTAATGTAAAAATATTTAAATAAGTATGTAATTTACCTGTAAAGTTGGCTTTCTGTAACGCAGAAATCCTTTGACTTTGAAGTCAATTCATACTAACTGTAAATATAATGCTTAGAATACCTAGCTTTTATATATCTTGAATAACAAATTGAATTTGCATCTTTTGCATTTACATGTATGATTATGAAATTCTTAACTAAAATTTGGACTTGTATGATAAATTTGAAAATACGTTACTGCACATAACCCAACATCACAATCTGGACAGTAGAGACTTGTGTGTTTCTCCTCTTACTTTACTTACTTTCCTACCTCTTACTTTCTCCTCTTCCCTTTACTGTCTCTCTTTGAGCATCAAATAATACGCTGTCGTGTTAGATTAGTTTTCTTCTCTGTTGGGGGAATGATATTTAGACCATTGTGAAGGTGGGTGCTCAGCAGCAAGACGTCTTGTTTGAGAAGAAAGTTCAACCGAGTGGTACTTTTCAATTATTTGAAACCATAAAAAGTACATGTGAAATAATTCAGGAAAGACCTATTGCTCGGTGTAAATTTTCAATGTACCCGAACTACACTCGGGATGAGACAGGATGGTACGTTTCACCGGCCCAAGCTCAGCTCGGGAAAAGCCTGGAAGGAGTTAAGGTATCCGAACACGTTCAGAGTACTTTTTAACAAAATAGCATACCAAAGCATTATAAATGCTCTTTTAGGACTCAATACCAATAAATATTACTATATATATATATATATTTCACTATCAAAATTTAAAATAAATTACCTGAATTTTACAAAAATCACAATATTTTAGCAAAAGTAAAATTTTAGCAATATTTTTGAAAAACTTCAAAGCAGTTAGAGAAAAAAGTAATAAACATATATTAGTAAAAGTATTACTAAAACAAATTAGATACATTTATCTAGAAAATGTACTAAAATTTTTAATTTTTTATTAAAATTTGAAAGTTTTAGAGCTAATTGAATAAAACAATATAAGAAATGTTACATTTTTTATGAGACCATTATTTAAATAACAAGTGATAACTTAAAAAAGTATTCATACAATAAGAAATATTTTAGTACATTCTCTAGAAAATAAACATAAATATCAAGTTCAAAAAGTTTTATAGAAATACATTCGTAATATTTTGAGTTATCAGACTCGCCATGATAGATTTTGAGCAATTTAAATGCCCACTTCTGGTAGATCAAAAACCCACTTCCGGTTTTTCTAAATTTATAAAATTGATTGCAACTTGACCTCTAAGTTAGTATAGAAACAAAAAAAAGTATGTTTCGTAAAGTCAAAAAAGATAGCTCTATTCAATAAAATAAAAAAAAATAAAAATATCTGTCTTGACTGAATTTGGTCATTTTCAAAGTGTTCGGATACCTTAAGTCAGTAATATAGGTTCAAGAGTGATTGACATATTGTTTATTAACATAGTCCTGAAAAGCAATTCGAGGTTTATTAGCAAAGGATGTATTAATTTTGAGCCGCGATCAAGCGACGAAAACGATACCTCAGATGGTAGTTCAAATTTCTCCATTACGACTACATGAGGAATTGGGGCCTTGACAGAGAGAGAGACTAAGTGGTTTTAAGGGACATCGACTGCAACAACGGAACCACGCCATTCCTCAATCGTGGTTGCAATACACATTTCATTTAAAAACTCGGAAATCCGTAAATCAACCGGTATTTAAAACAGTTTGTACGTGTGGCTTGAATTGAGTTTTTTGCTAACGATCGACTGACGAAGACGTTACACGAACTAACACCCCAATTTCCAAAGTTCCACCCAACACCTACGTGAAAAATTTGATTAACATATTTAACATGTATCAAGCCTAAACACGAAAATATCCAGTCCAGGTCATGTGTACCAGGACTCGAACCTATTACTCGACAACGTTCACCACCATAATAACTCGGCTACTATGGTTATTCATATATCGTGAACAAACATAGTACGAACACCAAAAAAAGAAAATCAGCCAGTCAATCTCAACTCTGAATAAATCAAAATGCTGTATATACCATTCTCGCGAATTATTTGTTTGAAAGTCAATGCCTAATGCGTCATTGAGTTATTGATCATCGATCTATGCAAATATTATTGAGTTTGTATTCATAATACATTCAAAATTATAGATATTTTAATTTTTACATCGGGAGAAAAACCAGTGCTATATATTTTTTAAAAAAATTATCTCTTGAATCTTCATAATATGAAATGTTCTGATAACATTTTCCGTTGATGAAATTACATTCTTTAGATTCCTATTACTGAAAAATTTGGATTGTCTTTACCATTTTCATTTGTTCTGGTGTGAAAATAAAAATGTTTCTCATCAAAATACTGATAATGCTGTTAAACAAATTTGTGCCGAGAACTTTAATTGTAAATAATATTTATATTCCTTATATCATGTGGATTTTCGGTTGCATTGGTTACTCTCTTACATTCAACTGAGTCGAATGTTTCGCCTGAATGTAATATCCTTTTTTATTTTTGTTGTTACAAAAGAAGATGCATGTTAAATTCTAGTTTCTCAAAGGAAGTTAACAAAAACAGAAATAAATGAAAATCTTGGCATTTGTGTGTATATATTTTTAACTTTTATTATGGCACTGATAATGCACTACAAAAATGTTTGATGTATGTTTGATTTCTCTTTCTTGCTATTTTAGTGTTCTCCTTGCAGTAATTTTAAGTTAAAAGTTACTGTTTTTCCTTTTTGAAAAGATTAAACCATTTCTAACTATCAAACAATATCAATTTTTATTCTAATTTTGCTCACATTGACGATGATCAAAACATTCTATTTTTCTATATCTTTTTATTTTTAAGGCTCTCATTTTCATTCCCGGTGTATAACGCGTACCCATGAATTTCGCTCTTATTTTTTGAGTTAAAAATGCGCGTTATACGCCGGATTTTACGGTACTTTTTATAGCAAATCTGCATCTAATGGTTTCCAAAACAGTGGCCTCTGTAGGAAACTGGTTGTGAAATTGTTGCTGGGAGTATCGCAGGCTCGAGTACCGGTGCCGGTAAAGACCCGCCTGCAGAGAGGGCCAATGTGCTTGCTAAATCTATCGAGATTAAAGTCCTCCTGTTGGCGTGGAGGGGCATTTTTAGAGAGGGGATGCTAACTCTAGAGTCGCTCTCATCACTTGACCAAAATTCAAAATGCCAATTTTCCTTGTGCTGCTTTAAAGCACGATGTTAATATAACACTCACTCACTGAGTGTTTTCGTTAACAATTACTTCTTAGAATTCTAAAAACTACATCTTCAAATTAATGTTTATAACTTGAGTAAATTAACATAGTTTTGAGTTTCTTTAAGGTGTATATTGTGTGTGTGTGTTTTTTTTACGCTGAAATATAAAATTGTGGAAGACCCAGATGTATTTCTTGACTTGCCACATAAATTTCAATATCAAAACTTTCTTCCCCCAATGAATCTGTGGAAGGTTTTAAATAATCAATATTTACTATTAAAACGTAATCTGAAACTTCTTGTCGTTATCCCTTAATCTCTAAGATTATTATGCAAAGAAAACGAATGCTTATCGCTATCCTGAATTATCTATGGATAAGAATTGGTAAAGGAGAATGAAAATTTTCGTTTTATTCCTTTTTAATTTTTCTTTATTGAATTGGATATCTTGGATACTATTCAAAGATCATGTGGCCTGAATTAAAATTGTAAAAATTAATTCTTCCTTTGATGCCAAATAACTGTTTTCTACTTAAGAACTCGTCTGCAGCTTTTCATAATTTGGACATGAATTTTGCAATCTACTCAAGATATTTCCTGTTTGATAGTGTTGTATAACAGACTCGATTAAAATTATACTAAGAAAAAAAGTTTTTCGAGAGTACTTTTCTATGACATACTTTGGCACATGATTCAAGCAGCCATTTTTTTCATCTGCCTTGAGATAATGAAAATTATTACAGGACGATATATTCTTTTTTTAATTCCTCTTCACTTATTCACTTGAAGAGATTCCAATATAGTTCATTTCTGTCGTTAATAACTTTCCTGGTTTTTATTAGTTTGGACATGATTCATTTGATGTCCCAATGCCAAATAGGACAGCTCATTTTAGTCTTGTTATATGGGTTTTAGATGAATTTATTTTCAGGCTTCAATCTAGGATCGATTTAAAGTAAGATTTTGATTTATTGCGATTAAACTGATTGATATTGCGTTATAAAATGGACTGTCGCGGATAAATCAGTCCTTTGTTGTTTTGAGTAAATAATTATGGTTATAAAAGTCATCCAAATCAACTCTGAAAATTTTCAATTTGACCGAGATTAACATTTGATCAATTAATTAGTCTGATTGACAGAAGAACTATATCTGGACAAACTGCTGCAGATACTTAACTTTAAAAAAAAAAACGGAGCTTCTGTTTGTAAGACTAAACTATTCTACTGAAACTAGAAAGGAAGAAAAGGAGTAGGGATGGATTGAGAGGAAATTCCTAGGGGGTCATAGGGACTCGTCATGATGAGGATTCATATTACCACATAATGAATGAATGAAATTAAGAATAATTATATTTTATCAGAGAGAAAAGACGATACACACACACCGTTAGAAATAGTCCCACATATGACTATTTATTCTTTGAAATTTAAAGTTTTCCGAATTTTATCCCGTAAGTGGGTGTGGTAGCTAGGAGAGGGGGAGGCCGACTCAGGTGTCCTCCTCGTCACTTAACCATAGTTCAAAATTACGAGGTCAGTTGCCAAAAGCTCTCGTGTAGCTCAACAGTGCAACTTATATATATATATATATATATATATATATAAATATTCACTCCTCACTCACCTCCTTTTTTCGTTTGCGTCGTCACAGATATACTCAGGTGTCAACGGTGGTTAAAAAGTAAAAATCCCATCCTTAATGTCTCGTATTCTTTCTCATTTGATTTGATGTTAAATTATTTAGCTCTTCGAATCAACTCAAGGGTTAGTGTCGACGACGATCTCGCAATTTTGAACCTCCGTCAAATGATGAGGTCGACACCTGAGCTGATACTCTTCTTTCTCCAAGATTCCACACCAAACAACAAGAGGATTTTGAGCTTCAAAAGATTTTACGAGTATCAAGCGCCTCTACACAGCAGGTCTTCAATGGCGTTATATTTCGAGCTCTCGACTTGAGAATGTTTGCCACGAGTTCGTGACCATGACCTCACGGCTACCGAGTCTACTCCGTATTCTTTCACCCTGTGACGTTAATATTGATTATAATGAATCACAGATTATTTGATTATGTATTAAACATTAATGATCAAAGCAACACGAGATCTATACGCAAGAAACATCTTAATTTTAAGGCACGGTCTAGCAACGAAGTCGACACATGAGCAGGCAACTCACTCTTCAAAGTTACCCACTAAGCCAACATGAGGAATTTTGATTTCGACAGTTTTAACATGTATCAGCCCAAAGAGTTGCTTTTTGACCTAATCGACTGAAACTACGCCAGCCAAGAATTTTTCGATCGTCATCATTAACCACAACAGTAATATACATTTAAACAAGTAATATAAAAAAAGTTTTAAGTCAATTCCAACTTAGGTCAACAAAGAAAAGTTTTATTTTAGTTACATTTTATTGAAGAGTTACAATTCATATAAATATAAGTGATTAAATCCCGCTTAATTCGTATAATATTAAGTGACAAAATAGAAAGCGATTTTCCTTGTAATATTTTCCGTTTTCCTTCTTATATATAATGTTAGACTATTTTTTCTTACTATTTATTCATTAATCAATTTTAATTATTCTTAAAGTAGTATAGTAAAAAAGAAATCCCATTCTCAAAAATTAGGCCATCCCAGGTGGGATTCGAACCGACGACCTTTGGATTAGAAGCCCAACGCGCTATCCATTGCGCTACAGGGACAAAAGGGGGACGATTTTCCTTCCTATATATGCTGTCGGACTCATATTTTTGTTTGTTACTATTAATTCATTTTTTAGTTTAATGAATGAATTAATATTTGAAAAAACTGTGTTAACACCAAATATACCATCCGTTACAAGTTTTAAAAAATGTATTTGAACTTAAATGGATAAATAGGAAGTATTTTATTAACGATTGAAAATTTTAACAAGGTGTGTGTGTGTGTGTGATAATTCCAGTAATATAATCCTTTTAAATTTCTTTTAATTACCTATGGTCCATCCCTTCAGAACCCACATTTTAGTAATAAATTAGCCAGCCGCCTAACGAGAGTATTTTAAGCTACATCTATCCACCCACTCAGATCATGTGATTTAAGCTGCCTATAAATACTGAGATTCCTGGAGACCGTCTCTCTCTCCCTTTTGTTATTTGTCTGCCTTTAGCATGTAGTCGGCTGCAGCTCATTGTGCATTCATTTTCTTTGTTGTGTATTGTGTCGTCGTTGTTATGCTTTGCGTTTAACATGCTTATATGTTTCAAGATGTGGAGTAAAACAGATTTAAATAACCACAGGACAGCCTCGTCAATCCCTCCCACCCAAAGAAAACATCCAACCATCATAAATAATGATCTAATTAAGGAATCCTTCACACTCGCCGAATAGTGATACTCAAATAATTTCGTGTGTGTGTGTGTGTGTGTGTGTGTGTGTGTGTGTGTGTGTGTGTGTGTGTGTGTGTGTGTGTGTGTGTGTGTGTGTGTGTGTGTGTGTGTGTGTGTGTGAAGAAAGTGAACTATAATAGTAGAAATTTAAAAATATTTACGGGTGAGTGAGTGAATATTTACTAACGTTTCACTAAAAGACAAATCGAGAGCTATTGGAGAAAGACATAATAATTTTGAATAACAATCAAGTGATGAGGACCACACCTGAGTTGGCACTCCTCTCCAAACGGCGACACCACGCCTACTAGAGGATTTTGAAAGAAAGATTTAACGTGCATCAACCCCTCTACACGGCGGATTTTCAGTGGCTCTTGGGCTCGAACTTATGATAAGCCGGAGCCGAGTTCTTGTTTATGATCACTAGGCCACTGCGGATACGAATAACGTGATAAACTGCATAATTAGCAAATTCATGAGTTTTGGGTACATCCTGGATGAATATGATCCTTCCGCCAATAAAATCGTCCAACCAATCATATTTATGAAGCAGTCATCTGTGTCATGATACATCCAAAATTACAAATATTTTAATTTTTACGAAAAAAATGAGAACGTTTTTTTTTTTATTCCCTCTTAAAATTTCTTAGCACGGTTTTTTAAACACCATTGACATAGCAAAATTAAATTTTATAGGAACTTTATACAGAAACTTTTCGCAGAAAAGTTCCTGTTGACGAAATTATATTCTTTAGTCGCTTGGGTTATTGCATAATTAGGAGTTTGCCTTTACTGGTTCCGCTTTTGTTTTTGTTGGTGGTCAAATGGGAATGTTTCTCACCCAGTTACTGATGCTGCTGCTTAAGAAACTTACCCTTGGAGGTTACATCTTAGGGATGATTGCTAATTATATTACTATATTGATGTGCGAGTTGTTTTTTCGCTACATGCGCTATCATCTGACGATATAATTTCTCGTACATCGTTTGTTTTGTTACGTCGAAAAAGAATGCGTATTTTCAATTTTAGTTTCTCAAGAAAGTTCAAGAAACAGAAGAAATTGGTAAAAATCATCGCCTTTTCAAATCAAATTTTAATTAACTTTTATGACATTGATAACACGTTGAAAGAAATTTGATTCGTGGTTCTAATTTTAGTCTTGATATTTTAGAATCCTTCTATTCTAGAATCCTTTTGTTAGCAAATTTTTAGTTGGGAAAATGAAAGAAAAATTTCTTCGAAATTTATCAAGCGACCATTTATATCGATATGTAATTTTTTTTTCATTTTAATTCCGTTGAGTGGTGAAGATTTAAAGGATCTGTTTGAATACGAATTTATTAAAAATGTATTAATATACATATTAAATTTAAAATGTTTATAAAATTATTCATTGATTTATCAGATCTAAAATTCTTCACCTTGGAAAACAAAAAATATGTACTACAGCTTTTATCTTAGAATTTTAACAATGTATTTTGTATTGATGCAGCATATATTTTTTAATAATTTTCCTTTATTTGAAAATCACTTTCATCATGTAATTGTTTTTGGATTCGGGATGTTAATTGTGTTGTTAATATACTGCTGTAGAACTTGTTATTGTTTATGTTGAACCTTTTGATTTAAGAAATTTTCGATAGCACTCAGAATTTAAAAAGAAATCTAAAACAAGTTTGAATTTAACATTTAAAATAAATGACTCTAATTCAAAATTGCCCCAATCATTGCTACTCTGCCAATGGTGACGTAATAGAAATGTTGTTAAAGAAAATCCTTTTAAAAAATTGATTTGAGAATTCAAAACAAAAAGTATTGAATGAATTAAATTTTTTGTTCAAAAATAACTCGCTCAGTTTTTCATTGTTCAGTTAAATTGAAGTTTTAAAAATAGCTTATAATATGAAGCGCTTAAAATATTTCTTTTTTTTTTACTGGCATTTGCTTCAAAGATGTTTTTGACTTCATTTTCTTTGTTATATACGTATATTAAAGCGCTATTATCACAAATATTTTTAAAATCAAATAGAATTCTCCTTATTTACTGTTCTTTACGACTGTATTTTGGAAACATCTTTGCATTCATATACTTTTCTTGTTAGAAAGCAAATATATTTTTAATCTGTATAAAAACCAAATTCACTGTTTTATTATATGCATAATAAAATCATATTTAATAAATGTGTTTTCCTGTAAATTTTTCTCATTTGATCCATGCCGTGGATGTGATCTGACCCCCGTAACCATTGTTCAAAATTACCAGATTTGTCTCCCAAAGTCATTATGTTGCTTCTAATTGTGACATTAATAAGCAACAGAGATCACACAGTCAAATGTGAGATAAAAAACCATGATGATTCTTCATCCAATGATTCCGCTAAAAGCTTCTTGCCATTCTAAAGAAAAAGTATTTCAAATCAGTATTAACTCATGCAACAGGTAAGGAAAAATAATTTTGTATTTCTTTCATTTTTCATACATTACTTGTTCTTTTTACTCTCTTCCCCGGGTGGTGACCGGAGTAGAATAGTCCCAACGCAAGTTCCTGCGTGTCGTAAAAGGCGACTAAATTGATCAGAAGTCCTCTGGAGCTCTGGCAATCGTCTATTATGACAAGTGCAATATATTTATTAATAATGTTACCGCGTCCGGGGTAGCCGACGCGTTGTGTTCTGATGTCCGGGAAGTATGCTACGAGGACACTGAATATTCTTCAACTCAACATTAATGGAACACAGAGGAAAATCGACGAACTATCCTGTTTCCTTCATGACAATGTTCATGTTGCTTGTCTTCAGGAGACTTAACTCAATCCCAAGATTAAGGGATGTACAGAATTATGGAGAGATCGAACGATAAGCACTGTAGGAGGCCTTGCACTTCTAATCATAACCCCAACAATCAAGTACGCCGAGGTTTTACTATCTAGAAACTTGCATCTTTGCACTTTACCATACACGACAACAACACTAATAGAATTATAACAGTACCCTATTTGTTTTATGATTATATCGCTCCATATGAGACAAATTTTATGCCACTAGGAATTTTTAAAAAAATGATAAACACACTACAACTTATTCTATTAAGACATCATCCTTATCTTTTTAAAATTACTGAGCAATAAAAAGGAATATTTATGAATTATTGTTAAGAAAAACGATAAACCAAAAGCAAAATATTCCCTACCTCTTTCTTTATACCTTGATCTAATTTTTAATATTATATATATATATTGTTCTAACAAAGAATAACCCCACGCTGAAAACTAGCCATGCCGAAGGCACCGATGCACGTTAAATATGTCAAGGCTCAAACGTCCACCCGTTCGTGTGGTGTGGAAGTAAAGAGAGCGGAATGCCAGCACAGGTGTCATCCTCGTCACTTGCCAAGGTTCAAAATAACGAGGTTTGTCGCTAAGAGACCTCGAGTAGCTAAATAGTGCGACGTTAATATTCACTCACTCAATCACGCAACCAATAGCGCAAAACCGGTTTGTGGAGGTTCGAACACAAATATAAAGATGCCAACATATTTGGCGACATTTTTTGAATTGGCGAAGTATTTTGCTTTAGGGGAATTGGTTGACAGCCCAATACTAAGTATCAAGATTGCATAATAAACTTCATAAGTAAATCCTTAAATATTTTGCACAACTTGGACAAATATGGTCATTTCCACACAAAAAATCAATCAACCAATCGTATAAATTACCACGAAATTCCGAGCGCATAGTTCAAGGATTAAATGTTTGATCTTCAAGGTTTATGCATCTAAATGAAAGTGTGGACGATTATTTACAGAAATAGTGTTAAGTCTGTAGTCATAATGCACCCGAAACTATAAATGTTTTAAATTTTACGTAAATGAAAGCTTTTTGAGCCCTTTTTTAACTATCTCAGATCTTCATAGTATGACTTTTTGGCGACATCATTGGCATACTTAAATGGCTATAAAATAAAAACATAAAACAAATTTGAACATTTTCACCAAAGCCGAGAATTTGGGGTAGTCATGTACCATAAATTTTATTGGTGAAATTGTATTGTCTTTAGTTTCTTTTGTCAGCGGATTGCCTTTCCTATTTCTACTTTTGTTTATTCTGGTTTGAAAATAGAAATGTTTCTCGTCAAATTATTGCTAATGCTGTTTAAGAAACTTGTGCCCAGAATTTTAGTTCGAGGAAAGATTCTTATTTATATCATTATATGGATCATTAATGTTTTATATATTTTCAGTCCATCTGAATGATGCAGTTTCTTGGATATCGATTTTTGTTATGACGAAAGAAAATGTATATTCAATTCTATTTTTTTAAAGATGAAAGCTCAAATAAGAGAAAATGTTTAAAAAAAATTTTCACATTTGTAAAATTTAATTTGCCACTATGATACTAGTAAAACATTCTTAAAGAAATTTAATGAATACTTGTAATTTTTTTCTTTCTATCTTAGTGTTCTTGCAACAGTTTTTGAAAGGGTGAAACAGAAAAACGTTAGAATTCTTTTAACAACTATCAAATAATCATTTTAATCGACACCTATATTTACATTTTACATCTGTTGATTGTCGAAGATTAAAAGTTTCTGCTCAGAGTTGATTAAAAATTTATAAATGTAAGATTTTTTTATGAAACTCTATATAGCTTTATTATAAAATTTGAATTCATCAAAATTAAAATTTTTATTTTGAAAACTTGTATTGTACATCTTTAACAGTTTTTTTTTAGTTTAAGTAAAATATTTCCTATAGATAATGCATTCTTATACTGATTCTTATATAAAATCACTTTGTTTTTGTATGAAATTGTTTTTATATTTTGATTGATATTAGTTGCGTTGTTGTAAGTACCCATTTTAAGGACTTATTACTACTTATGTGTTGGAACTTCTCTCGATGCATAAATAATTTCAGAAATTTACACTTGAGTTCAGGATTTAACTTTGAAATTTCAGAGAAGCTTAAATTTAATATTTAAATTGACAATATAAATTTTATAGTTTAAATTTGACACTGTACAAGTGATTGTTTTGTTCTGTTCGAGCAATGATGTATTCTAAGCTAATAACTGCGTTTAAGAAAAAAGTTTACAGTCAACATCATATTTTTTTATTCTGAATAATTTTGAGTATTATTATAAGCTGAACTATATGTCAAAAATAATTTGATCAATTTTTGGTAGTCTTATTACTATTGAATTTTAAGATAGCTTACAGTATGTAGCTACCCTAATAATTCTATTTTACTCTTATATATCACTCTTAAGAAAAATGCTTTATTTCAAATTCATTTTCTTTGTTATGTTAAATCTCTACAATCAGAAATGTTAACAAAATCAACACTGTACTGTCTGATTATGTTTTGGCATTTTATAAGTTGTTTCGTTATGAAATTAAAAACATAAGTTTTCATTTATATACTTTTAATGGTGTAAAAACAAATGAATGTTGTATTTCTAATGCGTGAAAAATAGTAAATGAATCCGTTTTCTCTTGATCGTTTTCTTCATCAATAAGTTTAAATCGTTGCCATGTGTGTTATAATCAAATTTATGTATTTTTGCATAGTTAAAACATTGAAGTCGTTTTGGGATTACAAACTAATATTTAAAAGATATTCTCTAATATCCTCCACAAATCCTTTTATATTTGTGTATTATATCATCACCCAATTTCGATATTTCAAAAAACGTTGCCAAATGTTATCGTTGTTATTATAATTGTGTTCGAATATGCATGGGAATGGTTTTCTATTATTAACTGTATATCATGGCATTTGATGACTTCTTTCGATTTGACGAAATTGGTCGAAAAGGTAATACGAAAGTACCAAACTTTCTTGAATATTCATGCGAGAAAAATTGGGCAATCAATTTTTTTCCCACCTCGCATGAATTAATGTTTTGTATTTCTCTTAATTACACATTTTTTTACTATTATTCTGAGATATCAAAGTTGCAGAAGGAACCCGATGCATGCCACATTTTTCCTTTTCCTCTAACTATTCAAATGTTTAATACCAATCTCCGTGTTGGATGACTGATACTTATTAAATCTGTCTCTGCTCAAAGTCATTATGCTGCTATAATGTGGAAGTCTGGAGAGTGTGATGAAAGTGGGTGTTGTCCCCGTCATTTAATCATAATTATAAATTTTGAGATCTGTCACCAACAGACTTTTTGTAGCTTCAGCATGCAACGTTAATAATTATTGAATATGAGTCTTGAAAACGACATCAATTTTGCTACATTAAGACAGATTCTTAGTTTATGCAGATGTCATAAATAGTTAGCTATCATGAAATGTTAATAAGAAAACGGTAAGCCTGGAGCAAAGTCTGCGTTTTATTATTATTGTTATTGAATACGTTAAGTTTTACTCCAAGAAATTTATGTACAGCCAACTCTCGCTAATTCAAACCTTCGATAATACGAATTTCTCGCTAATTCGACCCCTCAGGGGCTCACCTTTAGGTGAGTACGGGTGTCACAATCCGAGGTGCCCTAGTGATCTTTTCCTTTTCCCACGGGTTTACTGTCTTTGGTAAACACGGCTTCACGAACCCGGGTACCCTAGTGATCCTTCTCCATTTTCGACCCTCTTTCTTGTCATTCAATTCATTCTTTCTTTCTCTTTTCCCGTCTAGACCACAGATATTAAAACAAATGTTTGGCGCAGTATAGCCGAAGTCGGCTCTTGCGCCAATAAACCCCAAAATCACTCACTCACTCACTCGCTAATTCGAAGTATATGCTCATCCCCTAGAAAAAAACTCTCGATATTTCGAAGTAAAATCTATGGCTGGCCAAACTACAACACGCAATAATTCGAAGTTATCTTATAAAACTCTCGACAACTCGAACACTTAGATGTAGCAAACAGGTTGGGGCTTGCCTGTTTTGTGTTATTTTGTCTCTGCATGTCTCACCTGTAATGTAACTTCTTTGATGACCATCATTCTGCTCCCCCTTCTTTGTGTTTCCTGTTTCCTCAGACAAAAAGACACTTTTATTGCTTTCCTTTTTCAAGTGGACAGTTCTGGTCGCACTTGTTATAAGCCGTCCATATCTTTTATTTAACATGTGGCCTTGCTACACATGTGTTCAGAAAGGATGGTCCGCTATTGTGAAAAAAAGATGCTCGTAGGATTGTGTTTTTTGCGTCTCACTGACTTGACGATTTATTGCCCATCTGTGTAACTTATAACATGTAGCACCAAATAGGGCATGGGCCGAACTGAACCCTGCCTTGAAAAACCAATAGTGTTGGGAATAGTCTCTGAGGGGGGAACCGGGGGCGAAACTATTTTATTTCTAATGATGAATGGATGGGTTGGGAAATTGGTGGGGGTGTGAAAGAGTCCTGTTCCAAAATTAGTATATAAATGTATTCTTTTCATACAGGACTTTTCTGTAAAGTACTTATACTGTATAATATGTACTTTTTAAAAATACTTTAAAGCAATACTGTACAATTGTTGTTCATTACATAGTTTAAAATTTAAATGTGTTAGAAAAAAATTTCACTTCGTGTATTTTTTGGAAGTTTTTCTTACCCTCTTGATAATTCGAACTCTTCATAATTCGAAGTTTTTCATTTGTCCCTCCAACTTCGAATTATCGAGAGTCGACTGTATTTGAATTTGGGATAGATTAAAATTCAATCCTACGATATCCTGCTCTCTCCCCGATTTGTCAAACTCGCGACTCAAATTTCGCATTTTTCACCAGATAGTTCCTGTTCGGTAGAGTTATATAATAGGACTGGATTATAATCAATGATAGAAGAAATTATTCCGCGTATGTTCTTCGATGACATACTTCAGCACGTGATTGAGCAACTCTATTTGCATCTGCCTTGACCGAACGAGAGTAAATAGAGGTTAATATTTTCTTTTTTCTTTCAAGTTCTCTCCCAAGAGAAAGCGAAATTTCGAAACCGGTTGTAATCACTTGCTGAACACTCCGTGGTGTAAAAATAGATTCTACTCTTTTTGTATTCCTCAGTTGAAAAGAAAGCGACAAAAAAAATTTTTTTATACTTAGCTATTTTTTACACGTATGTATTTAATTATAATAAAGGAACAGTAAAATTAAATGAGTCTATGGTTATTCTGACAAGAGTGTTTTATGATTATCCTCAATTCCTTATTATTTTAGCTGACTTCCTCGTGGCAGCTATGAGGTATTAAGAATTCTATTCTGGTTCTTATTTCGGTAAAATATTTTAATAAAGCGAAATATTTTACTTTTTTAAAAAAAGAAAATTTTTTGGAGGAAAAATACCAGAGTTCAGTGCATGGGTAAAATATTTAATGAATTTAAATTTTCCAGTTGGAATAAATATTTGAAATGAGTGATCTGGATCTAATTTGTAATATAAATTTAGTTTCATTTCTGCTTAATATTTCAGAGAACAAAAATTAGTTGAAAAGATTAAATTGATTTGTTTTTATTTTTAATTCCATGCAAATTCGGCAAATACTAATACCCTGTTGCCAATAAACTTTGTGATATGTTTAATACGACATTAATAAACCAATTAGTTCATCCATAGATATTTTTGAACTCATTTTATTATTATTAATTTAACTTACAATGTATGTATGTATGTATGTATGTATGTATGTATGTAATTTGTTCGGGTGGAATCTTGCAACTCAATTTTGAAGCTGATATCTTCCCTCCATTGAGCTGAAATTTTGTATACACGTTTAGTTTGGATGACAATGCATGTTTTTGACCATTTATATTCCGATATTGCAATTAATTAAAAAGAAATTAATTAAAAACGTTAAACTAGTTTTGGGTGCCAACTTGGATATATCTGCATTGTTGTAATAATTTTATTGTTACAACAATGACAAAAGTTGGCGTCGAAATCGGTTTTCAGCCAAACTGGAATTTCATAACGTTGTGCTATTGACAGTATTAATTAACTTTGTCTAAAAAATAACTACATTTCTACAACGTAAAAACAATCTAATTTCTACAACTTATGCAATTTTTTTACAAATTTCTATCTATTTCCTTGGATTTAAATTCAAAACAAAAAAGTAGAGCTATTTTTCAAGTAGATTGGTACATTGTATACCTTTCTCAACGCTGCCAAATTAAACTGAGATGGAGTATTGAAGAAATTCTTTAAATAATTTATCTAACTTTAATCTATGAAACTCAGACAAAAAAATAATTACAGAATCGGAAAGATCATTTTTTTTTAATGTATCTTACGCATCAAAAAGGAATCCGCTAGGAAAACAATAAGAGAAAAATATTATCTAGAAATGCAATATATTTTCGATTAAAAAAAATAATTTTACAATAAAATGAAGTAATTTTTTAAAGAAATTTTCTAATTTTAAGCCTACGAGTAATTTAAATATACCTCATTTTATCACAGTAATCTAAACACACACTACGACATGTGTCCTTAAATTTAATTACAAATAGAATCTGTTAATTTTATTTGAATTTAATTATTGATTTTTTCGAAATCAAGTTTCTAAAGATGATCTGAGCAATTAAAAAAAAATAGATTCTTACGTAGAAGATATTCAATGTCCAGCAAAAAATTATCATTATTTGATAAAACTTTCTTTTTTGATTACAAAATGCGTTTTTAGTCTTAAGCATTTTATTGATTAATACAAATATTTAAATGCCTTTTGAAGTTTTTAATAAACAATTAAAATTTTCTTCTAATATGTTAGAGAAATACATCCCTTATCTTCAAAATATTTCAAATAAATAATATATTCTTTAAGTTTTTCAAAAATAGTCAAAATTTTAATTAAACATTTAATAACTTTATCATTTATGAAGATATAATCTCACTAAACCTTTTTTTTCGTGTGTAGAACAATGTTAGCCAAAATCTGCATGAAGATTGAAAAAATTGCTTAAAATTACGGATTTAAAAATTGTGTTTTAGTCTAATACCATTTTGCGAGAATTAATTCAGCTAAACTAGGATGGCGAACCACAGTTCAATGAGCTGAACAGGCTGAGAAACCTGTCCATCGATAACCAGTAAAATAATTAATGTGTCTTTAAGAATATGATGAACGTACAGTTAGGGCTGAATTTTTAAAACTTTTATTATAACTTATAACGTCATTACACACCTATATGATATAAAAGCTTGTCGCGAGATTTACCTGTAGATAAACAAGTAAAATAAATAACTGACCTGATTGATTTGGTTTTAAAATTCAAACTAAGTAAATATGAGTACTTAAATATTGCGACAAGCTTTGATATCATAAATTGTAATGACGTGTTATGTTGATAGTAAAAAGTTTTAAAGGAAAGTTTATTTATTCTTTAGCGCGTTTAAATAAAAGCTTGTTCTTAAAAAAGTTGTTTTACATTTAATTTATTAAGAAGTATATATATATAATATTTGTCTCTCTGTTTTTTAAAAAGAGCATATTATTTTTTTAGCCACAAAGTAGCTATAGTGTTAACTAACAAAAAAAACTGGAACACCTTATCACTTTTTTAAATTGAAGAGGTATTTACAATAAATTAATTTACTGTTACCAAATTTCTGAATCTATTTACTATAGACTGATGTAATTTTTATCTCTTCGCCTCTGCATCTTTACAGAGCTTTCCTCTACCTGTATAAAAAAGGGTTTTTCGTGATGCTGTGATTAATTTATTTATACATAAGGCATAGTTAGTAAAAATGGGTCATAAAAGGCTGAATTTAACTGAAAAGGAGAGCCAAGAAAGCGATTTGCTTAGGGAGCCGATTTGCCCTCCGGAAGCATCCACATGGTCACCAAGTCATCAAGTTTCGTCACCAAAAATGATGTCAACTTGGCTGTATCGCCAATATTTCGCCAAGTTGAAGCGCTCTCTCTTATCAAGCACAATGGCGATCATACAGAGAATTAAATGATACAATTTTAGAACTTGAGCAATCACAATATGAACAGTTGTACAATTTATATACAGAGGGTATTTCCTCTAGCTTTTTTTAAAAAGTTGAATATTTTCCTGTTTGTGTATTGTTTGTTATTTTGCATTATTTTTGGTCGGAGGACCGGTTGAAGCTTAAACCTCTGGGAAAGATCTACCCGAGTAAATAAATAAATCGAAGAAATACAACATATGTTAACGCCAGCATAAAGGTATATTATACTGCATGTTGATGCCACTCTTCTATACAATACAGTTTGATACACTTTCTCTTAGTGGTTAAACTGCTTTTTCAAAAACTTTACATGTGGAAACATTTTTTATTGATATTTCTTTTTGTATCGAAGAATTACTCGTATGATTATTTTTCATCAAGAAATACAATAGGTACAATACCTTTGAATTACGTAAGATATATAAATAAAATCCAGACAGAGAAATATTTAAGGATTTTTTCTGAATTAAAACAATTGATCAATTAGCTCCATGTTGTAAAAATTTTCTTAACTACCATAAGTTCATCGTTTCCCGAATGGAACTTTTTGTTTTTTAAAAAAGTTAAGTCAAAATAAATGTACTGATCTATACAATAAGAATTTTATTTTTATTATATTTTGATCAGTTATTGATCGATGAAAATTTTTAAAACTATGTATTCAGACCAACACTGATTGATTATTAATTAACATTGCACTCTTAAAAGCAACATGAAGACTCTTGGTGACGGACCTCGTAATTCTGAACCACGATTAAGTAACAAGGATAACACATAAACTATCCAAATTTTCCCACCCACGCTATCACATGTGAACTTTAATCATCGAAAGAGAGCCCTTCAGCTCCTCTACAATGCAAGCATTTAATAGCACCCAGACTCGAACACATCACTCAATAGCGCCACACGACCCATGACCTCTAGGCTGTTCAAAGCAACGTGCACACCGAGTAAAAAAAAACTTTCAATCGTTTGTCGGTGAGGAATTTTGGAGATTGGAGTATCAGCTCAGGGTACATTCCTCGTCATTATTTATTTATCCAACACCCGTGCTTAGCTTTTTGACTATTTGACGTCGAGCCTTCCAGTATCGACTGATGAGGTCATCAGTTGGTTGTATATTGTGTCCAGTGCCTTAGAGCAGGTAATCGTCATCCATCCTGGCAGGACCACAGAGCGGGCAGGCCGCGTCAGCAGTCAAGTCAAGTCAGTGGAGGTATACTCCAAAGGAGTCCTGTCTGGTGGTTAGACGAACGTTGCCAATGGCCTCGGCTGTATCCAGGTGCCTCGGGATAGGACCCACAGTGGCCAGAGTTTCCCATGGCTTTCCAGGGCTCTTGGTGTTTTTGGTCGTGGAAGTACATTTGTCAATTTATGAGGATATGCTCTTTGCTTTTCTGAGGGCCAAGGAAACTTCCGGTTGAGGCGACTCAGCTCCCTGCTTGGCTTTTTGGTTGCCTCTCTCGTTAGCGGAGATCCAAACATGTTTTGGCACCACCTATAAAGCCACAATCCAGTCATTTGAAATCAATTCAACAATTTTAGCACGGCACTGAATCGTGTGCAGGCAGTCGGTTGGTGTGTTACTACTTAGGGCTAAAATTGAGAGTCATTGAGGAAGGCAACATTTGCAAGAGCCAGGCTAGCAGTGAGTAATTTGTTGTAGCTTCACAGACAGCCAAAATCTCACCGTCGTGATTGGTGGCGCTTTTCCCCATGGCCAATGAGTCTTCGAACCACCAGAAGAACCATCTCGCTCCGATTTCGTTTGTTTCTGGTAGGTATGAACTCTTCAGTATTGGTGTGTAGCTACTCATTAACGGGAAATTGTAATTCGATACTTTCCAAAGCGCAGGAGTTTAGCTCGACAGGGATGGCCTCAGCCTTATTTGATGTCAGACTGAGGCAGACCATGTATGGCAGCGATGGCCATTCCTCGTTAAAGATTTAAAACGTAACGTAAATAATCATTCAATCAATCCCGTCAAGTCAAAGAAGTGGAAACAGTTTTTAGAGATAAATTAGAAGTGTGTGTGTGTGTGTGTGTGTGTGTGTGTGTGTGTGTGTGTGTGTGTGTGTGGTGTGTGTGTGTGTGTGTGTGTGTGTGTTCCAGGCGTACATACATCAATTCATCACGGGAAACTTTTGAAACCATATCAATTGATTTCCTCTGCAAATATCATACCAAATTTGTATTATTTTCTTAAAAATAGCTCCGTATTATTTATGTGATGCTGACGTGATACATGACTCGCCTCTCAAAGAAATATAGTATAACTCCTCTTCTTCAGATGATACATTTTGGCATCAATTTTTCTAAGATGAATATAAGTGGTCCTGTTTTTTAAAAAAAATTTCGTTACTTGTTCCATTTTGCCCTAAAAAAACCAGTATACTTATTATAAAAACTATAAAATACTGTTGATTGCGGGGAGTACAAGTATATGTATATATATAATCTAGTTTTCTTATATTTCTGAAAAATTTATTCTTAAATTTAAATGATTGGAATCATCAAATTCAAATGATTTAAGCTCGCAGATTCTGAAATTATCACTAAATATCTTTCTCTTCTGTCTATTCATATAACAATACGTATTACTTGAAAACGCTAGAGTTTATTTCTAAGTATATATTTTTACTTCATAAGAAACTGCATTTTTTTTAATGCTCTAAAATATTTTCCCCTGTTACAAGTATCTAAATATTTATCTTTATCCCTGAACCAATTGCTGAAAAATAAATGATGTGTTATTGAGCGTTGATGGAATTTCTTGAAATAAACTGAACAAAGAAAGAAAGCAAAAATTCATTTCTACTTTGGGTCTTTATGAATTACTTTGCTATCAATTTTTTTTTTTTCATTTGTAGTTCCAGAAAAAAAAACTGTCGACTTTCATCGCTTGAGTGTCAAAACTCCTGATATGATTTGACCCACTGTCTAGCTCTTGAAATTTCTGAGAATCTTTGTTCCCGAGAAGACTTATCTCTTTTTTTATAATCACTTAAAAAGTTCATTGACCAGTCTAAATATCTTGAGTAGTCTTATCGTAATATAAGAAAACAAAATTTTCATCAGAATTATTTACCAAACATGGACTACATTCGGTTTATTTGACAAGAAAAATTCAGATAAATGTGTGCACATTGAAACATTCTTCCGCCTCCATTGCATGAGAACATATTTTAACAATTATAAACAGAAATATGTGTATAATAATGTAAGGTTTTTACTTTAAAAGACAATGTTTAATAAATTCTTTTTTTCCTTGAGTTCACACCTTCGTTATGTTATGTACATTTATTGCAATCCGGGTATGATTCGGGTCGTTGAAGAAGTAGGCATTATTATAAAATTCACGCTTTTATTTCAGGCAAATCAATTTATGATTAATTCCAATTTAATAACCTTGGGAGTTATCCTAATTAATTTCTTAAATCTAACTTAAAAGATTATCCAAAGTACATTTATCTCTTGATCCGCTTCTAGGTCACTTGTCAGCCCTAACCTAAACTGCTACTCGTCCTCAGTAAATCAGCTTCTCTATTATTTCCACTTCTTCCGACGGCAGTTCTAATTTGATTTATAACGACGACTCACAAAACGGGACTAACGACTCACAACTAACAATTAACGACTAGCTACTCACGATTAACGATCCACTATTAACATTAACGCAACCCTTGCCAGGATTTAAATAGCATTTACATTAGCATAAAATCAAATCATCTCTACGAAAGGCGGTTTTGAACTCAAACCACAGTTAAAGAATAAGTTCCCCAATAGGATTGGTAAGAAGACCGCGGATAGAACGCGTCCCGCATTATATGCAATTTATTTGTGCTATCACTTGGATTATATGGAATACTGAACAACAAAAGCTATCAGACATTTTTCGCTGTCAGTTTTCCAAATGCCTAGCAAATACAGATGTGCATTTTTAAAGCGCAAGTGAAGATGATGAGATTGAAAGCTGAGATGGATCGTGGAAATTCGTTCTGAATGATAATTTTTTATATGCTCCCATATGAAGGAAACAAGAGACCCAGTGCCGTCTTTCCTGCACATTGGCATTGGACCATAGGGGTGGGGTGTCATGGTCTGACGCGGCATGATGTTAAGTTGAACCGCCGCATAAAGTCGACTGTGACTCTCTGAGAGTCACAGTCACCTTGACTGTTCTGAGTTATAGTGTCCATTCCGAGGCATTTTAGGGGATAGTTGGCCCCCAGTTCATTTTTGGACGCGCGATAACGGTCACTCACATGGAATTCATGTGGTCTGCGAATGCCTCGAAACTAAGAGTATTCAAAGAATGGAGTAGTTAGCCAAATATATCCACACATGAACCTCACACAGCATGTCTGGAATGCTCTTTGCAGAGCTATCGCAACTCGCCAGCCACCTTGACACAATACTTCCAGAGCTAAGAAGTGTTTTGATGGAGCGGTGAGCAAGTTGTTCAAATATCTTATAAACAACATCTTAAACTGCCTGAGTATTCATTTTGAGAGTAGCATTTGTGTCAGAATCGAACATATTCTACATACTCTACATGGTGTCATCTTGCCGCATTATTTTTAGGTTGTGCCTTCTTGAGCGAGTACTTTTAATTCTTATATTCTCATCTTTTTCAAAATGCTTTTGAGTGTTTTCATACAAAATTTTGCTTAAATTGATTCAGCAATTGATGAAGAATTCTCAAAAATGCGTTTATTCTTTACATTTTGCACACCGGTGTATTAAGATTGTACGATTGAAATATTTAGCTCAGTTTCTGATTGATTTTTTTATTTTGTTTCTCATAATTCTTTTATCATTACAATTGATGCACCAAAGTTGGTACAAGTATTCTTGCTGTTTATTTAGTCTTGCAGAATCATATTACTTTGGAAAAGAAATAAGGAATTCAATTAACTTAATAAAAAACACCACATTAAAGATGCACAATAGATTATTGTCGATTTACCATATGTTTCTGAATTGAGGGCAAATGTTGTGAATTTCGGAACCAATGAAATGGCCAGATAAATAACCTTCCAAAATATTTTCTGTACTTCACTTATCGGTCGCTTATATTCTCCAGCCGTCTATTTAAAAAAAATATTAATTCACACAAGGATCCCCAAAAAATTGCATATTTTATAATATAAAAAATAAAATGTCTTTTTCTAATGCGATGGGGAAAAAAGGTTTGTTTTTAAATAAAATTCAATAACTGTAGTGAAGGGAACCAACAAATCTGCTATTTATAAAATAGTTGAGTGAACCTTTCAGACGGGCATCTTTGATACAATTCTCGATAAATTTTAAAACAAGATAATTTCAAGAAAAGTTTTAGTTTTAGCTTTCTAATTTAATTTGTTTAGTTATTGTACTGCACTACCATGATAAAAAAAAAAACAGCAAGATTTTCAAAGACATCACGTTATTAAAATGTTGAAAGTTTGACTGTGGCGATGATATGACGTTTACAAAAAGTTGACTTTGGCTTTAAAATAAATATTTCATATTAAAATGCATACGAATACTTATTTTGTACTTGAACCCTAGATTAAACTGTTATCGTTCTCCTTCAGATCCATCAAAATTCAAGAGGTGGCATTTCGAAATTTTAAAATAGAACTAAAGATGAATTTTAAATTGAAATCGCGAAGGGCACTGTCCTTGGAAACAGGCATTCGACAAACGCATGAGAAAAAGTTCATGTAAATTAATTTTATGTCGTTGTGAAACGAACTTTTTTCGAATTTTAAAAAGCCTTGTTTGTTTACACAAACATTTTGATTACTGTAAATATTAATCATACAGCTGTTTTTTATTTTTTTAATTCTGTTTTCTGACTAAATAAGGATGTGGGGAAGTAATTTCGTCATGATTTTTCTCATTTGTATGACAAGCATGCCTCCCAATAAAACCTGCTCAAGGATATAATCAGGCCCTTTTTTTACTTTGCGAAATTTTTAAGTCATGGAATGTCCTTGCAAACATTCATATTTTAAAAAACTTTTTATTATTATAAGGAATATGCTTACTAAAAAGTTAACAGTACACTTCCTTATTTTCTTCAAAAAAGAAGTAGCACAAAATCCAAACTTTTTCTCTCGTAAAGCTTACCAAACACGAACAAATAAGAGTAGAAGAAAACTACTATTGATATGCAGTGAAAATCGCTTAACACGAAACTAAGGGAACTGAAATATATTTTCGTGTTAAAAGAATTTTGTGTTAAAAGGTATTGCAAAAAAAAAAAAGGCGGTAAAAAACATATATCAACAAAATAAAGTTTATTTTATTTACATAGATATGTAATTTTGCCTGTATTTAATAAAAATCAAAAGCATTCTCTAAAGCTTAAAGAAATTTAATACAAAATTTTCAAGTTGTTTTTTTTTTGAAAAACAAAACATTTGTTAGGTTTTTGAAAAACAATCTAGCATTTTTCTTTGCATTGTCTTTTTTAGCTTCAAATTGTCGATAAATTGTTCTATGACATCCCTTTTTTTTATTCATTTCACCATTGGAATGTGGATCTAAATAACTGCGCATACTTTTCATAATGTTCCTTATTTCGGACGATGTGGAAACATGAGCTGCATTATTTATTTCATTTTCGTCGTTGGAATGTGCATCAATGATAAGCTTTGAACAAACTCCAAAATGTCTTTGTCTGCCATAATTGGCGCTGTACACACATTATCATCATCTACTGCAATGAATTCTTCCAATAATACAATAGGGCAATCCAATCCGGCTGGTGTTTTCCGTATTTTCTTCATTTCCAAAAAAAGAAATATTTTCGTGTTAAGTGATTTTCAATTCGTGTTAAGATAAAAATGCATGAAAATACGTAGTAGTTTATTGGAACCGTTGAGGTATTTCGCGCTAACCAATATTTCGTCTTAAGCGTGTTCGTGTTAAACGTATATTTCACGGTACATTTATTTTTGATTATACATTTATCATAAGCTCTTTTTGAGATTAAGTTTAAATTCTCTCCTTTATATAACAACATGCAGAAGTTTCAAAAAATTTCACACAAATAGCTATTATAATTTAAATGATGCAAAAATAATGCATTAATTATGCATTTCTTATAAAAATTAGTGAATCCATTTCAGTTGTAATTTGAAATATTAATAATTAAGTTCTTTATATCACTTTCTTCAAATGTCTGGAATTAAATTAATATCTGAACAAATAAGTATGTTGCGGGGTATCCCTTCCTCATGGTGGTTGACGTGCAGCAGATCTCGCTTATTATTAGATTTCTGGATGAAGGGGGATCCGAACACAGTAAGAGTGGAGAAGCCATTGAACCAAAATCGATATGATTACCAGCTAAAAGTTGCCATAAATTACTTTCATTAAGTCGAACACTAGAAATAACTACGCGATATGCAGCAAGTTAAAGAATAGGAATACGTTTTACACTTATGAACGAATTTCAAAAATCACCGTTATCTTGAATTTCAAAAGTTAATATTACATTATGGTTTTCTCACAAATCAATGTGGCAATATTGTCCCCAATCTTCAACATTTATCTATATCAGTAAATTCTCACTGACTATATATATTATTTGGTAGTGACGTATTCAGGGGTTGTCTTACCTCAAAGTGCCAATGTGACTCTACGGAAGAAAATCCTAGTTAAAAATGATTGATCTCGCGAGAAACCCATTGTTACAAGTGTCATGATAATTTTGTGTCAAACTATACAATATTATGACAAGTTACACTCTTCGTGATAATTCAGTTAGAAAATTTGATATCAAAATTGCTGAAAAATCTATTTTTACAATAAATAAAATTCTAGACTAGTTACAATTGCGATTATGTAAATACGATTTATATACAGTGAAATACATTTAAAGCGAGAACACTTAAGGTATCCGAACACGTTGAAAATGACCAAATTCAGTCAAGACGGATATTTTTGTTTTTTATTTTATTGAATAGAGCTATCTTTTGATTTTACGAAACATACTTTGTTTTGTTTCTACACTACCTAGAGGCCACGTTACAATCAATTTTATTAAGTTAGAAAAACCGGAAGTGGGTTTTTGATCTACCAGAAGTGGGCATTTAAATTGCTCAAAATCGATCATGGCGAGTCTGATAACTCACAATATTAGGAATGTATTTCTATAAAACTTTTTGAACTTGATATTTATGTTTATTTTCTTGAGAATGTACTAAAATATTTCTTATTGTATGAATACTTTTTAAGTTATCGCTTGTTATTTAAATAATGGTCTCATAAAAAATGTAACATTTCTTATATTGTTTATTCAATCAGCTATAAAATTTTCAAATTTTAATAAAAAATTAAAATTTTAGTACATTTTCTGGATAAATGCATCTAATTTGTTTTAGTAATACTTTCTAATATATGTTTATTACTTTTTTCTCTAACTGCTTTGAAGTTTTTCAAAAATAGTGCTAAAATTTCACTTATAATTGTGATTTTTGTAAAATTCAGGTAATTTATTTTAAATTTTGATAGGTGAAATAATAATATGATGTGCCTAAAAGAGCATTTATAATGTTTTAGTATGCTATTTTGTTAAAAAGTTCTCTGAATGTGTTCGGATACCTTAAAACGAAACATCGGTTAACACGAACTAATACAACGGTCCCAAAAATTATTATGTATTTTCATGCATTTTTTTCCTCTTACGGTATCCGTCTACCCCATAATTGTGAATTTTGCCAAAAATTGACGAATTTATTTTATGATTTTATTTTATACGCCATCTTATTAGCTTTATAAAAATACCAAGTTAATCATTTTCCGTTCTCTAGAACAAAAACTACGACTTCAGGTGCCGTTACTTTAAGCAAGATGTCATACTTTAAAACGCGTTTTACTCGAAATATATTTTTTTGAAAGTACTCAAACGGGGACAGCGATTGCTAAAAAAGTTTTGAAAATAAATAACTGAAATTTTTTCTGTAAGTTCTGTATAATAGTAGAAATGATTTAACCTTCAGATTTATTAACCATTGTTTTAGTACAAAATGTACAGTCTCTGATGTGAATATAATCACTGTGTTTTTTAGAGGAATTTCATATAATAACTGAGATAAAGTGCTCTAGTTTTTGTAAAAAAGAAAATATCTCTTATCCTGAAGGTCATTTCAAAAATGACTAACATAGCAACACATTAGAATGAAAAAATTGAAAATTTATTTATAAACATTTGATACAGAATGGGCCGCGTTTATGCTATTTTTTTGTCAATTTTTACCTATTTTTTTCCTTTTTAGTAATAATAATTTCTTTTTCTCTTCCTAATTTAGCATATTTTTCTTAAACTGTACTAAACAAATCTAAAAAAAAAAACAAAAAAATCCCCATATCTCCATTTTAAAAAAAAAAAGTTGTTGCGTCCAGTCGGATACCTTAAGAAGAAACGAAAACCACTTAACAGGAAAAGATTTCACTTCTGGATATTAAAGCTGAGCCGACATTTAATGAAATACTTGAGAAAGTTTCTGTTTTATTGGACTGTCCTACTGTATAATCGGAAGAATTCGTTGCAGTAGATGATGATAATGTGTGTCCACCCTCTAATTATGGTAGACAGAGGCATTTTGGAGTTTGTTCAAAGCTCAAAAAATATCATTGATGCAGATTCCGACGACTAAAATGAAATGAATAAGGCAGCTCCTGTTCCCACGTCATCCGAAAAGAGGAACATCATGAAAAGTATGAGCAGTTATTTAGACGCGCATTTTAATGGTGAAATGAACAAAAAGGTGGGTGACATCAAAACAATTTGTTGTTAAAAAGGACAATGCAAAGAAAAATATCAGATATTTTCCAAAATATATGTTTCGTTTTTCAAAACTTTGAAAATTTTGAATTAAATTTCATTAAGATCTGGTGAATGTTTTTGTTTCATTCATTTTTATTAAATAAAATGCACTCTAATAAATCTAATTTTGTTGAAAATATGTTTTTCTTTTTTGCAATATATTCTTCAACGCAAAAAAATATTTCAGTTTCGTGTTGCAAGATTTTCAGGGAATTTCATCTGTGTGACAATAATTTAAATTAAATCATGCTTCAAGGATTTGCTATTATTTTCTTGTTGTTAATTGTTTTCAAAAATGTTTGTTTAAGCTCTGAATCCTTTCGGAACTCCAAAATTATTTAAATATCACTTATGGCTTCCAATTACTACTTAAATACCACTGATAATAATCTGTTTGTTCCGCAAATACGTATAGCTAATTTTAGTATATATAGGTCATGAACAACTTCATGAGCTCTCAATTTTTAAAACGCAACTTAACAATTGTTTTCTAATGCGGTAATCAACGAAGTTGAGAACAATGTATCTTTCTCAACTGTTATTATTCACCATCCATTACAGTAGAGCGCACCAAAAAATACCTTCATTAGTCAAATTACCAAGTGGTCACTATTATCAATTTCGAATTCTCTCTCATTGCCTAATTTGACAACGGTGAAACATTGAGGTCAAACAACAGGCCTTTGGGTAATCTTTTCTACCGTTGTAGGAAGTCTCAAAAAACACTATAAAAAATCAGGCACGCGACTTCTACCATCACGTGCCGATGAGGTTCATCATTTGTTTTTATTATCTTTAAACTTACCGGAACAAACCGTTCGAAACTGGGGATTGTATGATTATAACGAATAAAGTAACATTGAAAGTGGACACGGAAGGGTTAACAGCTTTGTTTTTTTAACAGCCTTTTGAATACTGAGTCACACTAATCGAGGGCCTCCGATGTTTTCATTCAACACCTGAGGGTATGTTGGAGTGTAGAGGTCACGTTAGGTCACCTACTCATCTTGTTACCCGAATTGAGGACACGAGATTCACTTTCGAACATGATTTTCGCTGAGAAGGAGGATTCAAAAAACACAGGAAGTTCGGGTTCTGTTCCTGTAGCTTCCATCCAAACTTGGGTAACTATCCCTACAGTGCTTTGTTTTTTTTAAATTTATTAAGAAGACTTTGTTGTTTTATATTTGATGAAAGTATTTTTTTTTTAAATTGAAAAGTGAGGTATCTTCTCCAATAAAAGTAGAAAAGAAAGTTTCATTGGTCACACGCGAACTTTACTTCTTTCGAAATTTTTTTGGCAACGGAATGTAATACCATTAAAAAAAACGTCTTCGTTTTCAATTGCACTAATTTGAGCCTTTTCTGAGGTATATTCTGTTACAGATAATAATATATTTCAGACTTAACAACTTAATTTTTTGAATTTTAATAGTTGATTTGAGTATATTTTCCATCTACGAAAAATATTAAAATTGTCAAATCTACTAAATGTGTGTTTAAGATGGATGTGATGTATGAATCGATGAATGAATATCAAACGAATATTAAAAAACACTTTTAAGTTTTGAGCATAAATAAGCATAAGTAAATCCATAATATGTTTTTTGATACTGTAAATGATTATTAACTTAAATATCTTGTAAAAATTAATTTTGTCTGCTCAAATATATGAATCTGAATTTTGAATAAATTAAATAACTCTGGTTCTTTGCCTGGTCACGAACTATGTTAACAAATTAAAGTTATGAGAAATAAGGCATATTTTAAATAAAATGTTATTAAAAACATTTTTATATTAAAGCCTGTATTTCCCTCCGTTTCAGTAGCGCTTTTAAAGCATTTCAGTAATCGACAGTTTACGAAAACAATTGATAATATCAACGAAGGCATAAAAAATCACACACACACACACAACAAACTTGGGTGTTTCCAGGAAAAATTGAACAACTTTTGTTTTAATTAATTTCTATGTGCTTAAGTAAAACTTTCACTTTCTTTTTCATTTAAAAAAAAAAAATTTTGAGTAAAAAGGCTAATCAAAATTTAATTAGTTAATTAAAATTTAGTTATAGGTAATGTTAAGTAATGGAGGGCTGGTATCGGATTTTTAGATTATCCTTTACATTTTAAGAGATTGCGTTATTGAAAAAATTTACAAAATTATTTTTTGTAAGTTCGATTTAAGAAATGACGCGAATAGATTAATCTTTATTTCCTGATTATGCATTATGATTATGATTATCTATATAAATAAATAAAATTGAAGTGTCTGTTTGTAATTTCAAATTAGCAGTTTGTTACTAAATGCATTTAAAGGTATTTACGGTACTTATATCAAAAAATCAATTTTTAAAATTTTTGTCTGTCTGTCTGTCTGCCTGCCTGTCTGTTTGTTTGTTCCGGCTATTCTCGGAAACGGCTGGTGCGATTTTAAAAATTCTTTCACTAACGGAAAGCTACATTAACGGGGAGTAACATAGGCTATATTTTATTCCCGTATTCTTACGGGAACGGAAACTATACGGGTGAACGTGAAACTGAATGCCAAGATGAACGCCAAATTCAACGCCAAGCTGAGCTAATGAAGTGGTTGTTTTGGTTACTGGCGACCGATGCTCTTCATGAGACATAACACTGTTACGCGCACATGATAATACGCTGACACGTGCCATAATTTTTTTTTTATGATAGTTTTATCTCACTGTTCAGTTAAGTAGAGCATCGGCTGTTTCGGATGCACTTTTAAAAATAATAAATCAAGGCTTCATAAGCAAAAAGCAATGCAAGAAACAAAAAATTGATAAGTTTTACGGTTAGTTGTAATCCTTTTTTTTTATTTAAATTTTTTAGTCACATTTAAACAATAGTTATTATAATCCCAATCTATATAAATAAATAAAATTGAAGTGTCTGTTTATAATTTCAAATTAGCAGTTTGTTACTAAATGCATTTAAAGGTATATACGGTACTTATATCAAAAAATAAATTTTTAAAATTTTAGTCTGTCTGTCAGGGGGTTACTGGGGCGTACTGACAAAAAAATTCCTTCTTTCGAAATACAAGGATTATAATAATGAAATTTGGTTCACATTTTTCTTTTTTTGAATTGAAATCCGCCAAGAACGGTTATTTTGGAAAACGATTCTCAACAGGATTACGGGGGTATTGATAGTAAAAATTTCGTTTTTTCCCGGTTAGATTTGGCTTGCATGTTTATTTTACAGAGTAGAGATCCACCGAAAATTGGTTTTGCGGGAATCCACCTCATTGTAGTGTTACGAAAATGCAAACATCATTCTATACTTCAATTTCAGAGATTTTTAGAAAATACAAATTAGACGAGTTCTGCCCTTTTTTTTATCAAGAGGCGACAGTTATAGGTATAAGTATGTTTTTCAATACAATCGAACTCTTAATGGTAGGACTTAGATATTAATAGTTGATATATATAACATCATGAAATACCCAGCGGAGCGGGTGGGTAACGGCTAGTAGTACATAAAGATGCTAATAACTTTAGTTATATTATGCATTATCAATAATTTAAGTGTTATTTATTGGACTTCTATATTTTAAGCATATTTTGATGGGTTCTATTTTATTAAAAATAGTTTGATGCCCAAAATCTGAGAATTATATTTAACCAAAACATAAAAATAATCGATACAATAAAAATTGAAGATATTTTAAAATTTTCCAATTTACTCGCTTTTAAATTTTTTGTTCGAAGTGTCGATAACCGTAATGATGCAAAAGTAGTTCTATTGACTGTATTTAAAAAATGAGTTTATAAAGAAACATATATTCATTGAAAATAGGCTAAACGTCACACTACATTACTGCAGAAATTTTTTGCAGATGTCTTAGATGAACACTATGGTTCGTTTCGCAAATACGAGCTCTTTCAGTCCTTTTTTTTTTCAGAACAATTTGCAATATGCTTCCCTATATTCTTAAAATTTCATGATAAATGTTGTTTTTTAGCTAAGCAATGTTTCAATTTTCCTGCTAAAAAGACGACCCCCCCCCCCTCTAAACTCAGAGATAAAAAAAATGTCATCTTAAAATAAAAATGATTTATTTGTGCCCACACTATGCGGGAACATTTGCATTACAATATTAGTACTTTTTTCATACGTTGTCTAGCTGTTCTTTTCCGTAATTAAAATCTCAGGCCTTGTTTTTAAGATTCTGAAAGCAACCCCCAAAAAAGGACTAATTTTTAAAACAGTTTTTTTTTTAAATTCTAAGACTTTTGACTCTCTTGTATAAATTGAGATGGTGAATGTTTATTATCACTGCTCTGTAAAGGAACACTAGGGCTATTGGTGTCGGACCTCATAATTTTGAACCTCAGTCAAGGGACGAGCTACACGCCCCTCTCCAAACTACTACACAACGCTAACGGGAAAAGTTTACGCCTCGACAGATTTAGGTGCATCAACCCCTCTACATGGTTGGTCTTAGTTGGAATATTTTCCTACTTACTTGACATTTATCGTTATATTTTGCACACTTCACACAATATATTTATAAATTATAGCCTATGTGTTATTCTGATGTATAAGCTATATTATTGTAAAGTTTCATTAAAATCCATTCAGTTGTTTTTGCGTGAAAGAGTAACAAACATCCATACATCCAAACTTTCGTGTTTATAATATTAGTAAGGTTAATAATATATAACCAATCGGGACTAACTTTTACATTAATCTCTATAGTAAAATTACAGACCTTTTGGATTACGAAATTTCTACGCTGTACATCTGAACATTAGAACGATAGAACGTGGAAGCAAAAGAATCAAACAAAAATTAAATCTCTTCCATTAAACAAAATACATATTCTATGTCTGACTCTAAATGAGTCAAATTTGTAAAATCCGTCTCGTTCAGTGAGCATTGATGTTCGTTATCTACAATCTAATATCAGTGATGCGTGACAAAGAAGATATAACATCGTTTTCTCACTTAATCTCAGCTTGTAATCCCTTCATTTATTGGTTATTTTTTTCGGTATTCACTTTTTGTTCTTTCTTCTGGAAAATTGAGTCTACACAAAAATTGTATAAATATCTTTTTTTTTTTCTTTTTGCTTAAAATATAATCTTTTAAATAACTTTGCGGTTTCTTTTATTAAAGATGGTATTTTACGACTTTGCAAAGATCTTTTACTATTAAAAAATTTGTTTAAAATGTCATTTTTCTCGTGGGTTTTTTTCTTCTAATTTCTAAATCTTAAGCTTTTTGTAGCGTGAGGAGCTTCTGTTATCTTCCGACTGTACTCAATCATAAATATAAGATTCATGCATAAAAACTATAATGAAATTCATAAAAAAATCTGCTTTTAATTTTTGATTGGCTCAACACAAAAAATCTCTTGATATTATTAATGATGCTATTATAAAATTACAAGCCATTACCCATCCGTTTTGCTGGTTTTTTCTCTGTTGTATTGTATGACTGTATTGCTTGGAAGTTAATTTTATCTAGTAAGAGTCATATGATTAAGCTTTGAATGTATTGAAGAACATTCCTATAGAATTTGCCTCTTGATTCAAAAAAGGCAGGACTTGAATTTCTAAGACGACAGTATTTTTATCTTTTACACCCCCGTCCCCTCGCTACCCTCTTAGGGGTTGGTTTACACAAACCCTTTCTTAGAGGATCTCTATTCTATGAGAGGAATATATATATTAAATTTCAAGTCTGTAGGTGTAACAGTTCTGTTGAAGAGGGAGTGAGTAATTGAATGAAGGAAGGAGGGGAGTTAATTTTCCTCTTTATAAATATACATTAATTACTGAACATTTCATTATTACTGATGTGCTCAAATTCATTTTTAAATCCTAAAGTTGATTGTTAACAAGAATATGAAATGATTGCGTTTTTATAATTAATTTAAAAATCGTTTTACGAATATTAATGCCAATCCAATCGGTGTAAGCTATTTGTATGTTTTTAAGCCACAGTTAATTCATAACCCATTAACATTCATTCAGGTGACTAGTATTATGAAATATATTGATTTATTACAACTTTGTTTTTCCACTTGGAGATTATTGGAAATTTCTTAACCTGTTTATGGCTTAGAAATAAATAATTCATGAAAATAAACAATTTTTTTTTACCAAATTATTATTCGAAGATTTAGTTCAGTTCTGATTTGTTATTCTTTCCAATCCTCTTTATTTTTGTACAATATTTCGTGGTATGAAATTGTGTGCGCATCAAGAACAATTAATACCTTCATGACGGGAACAAAATAAGAAAAAAAATCGTCATAAATCCCTCTTAACAACTGCGCAATGAAGTAATGTTTCTCTAAATCGGATTATAGTAGGGTGTTGAAAGCTTCTTCCATTAAAAGATTGGGAAAAGACAAAAAATTATTCTTTAAAACTCCTGGTCTTAGTAGGCAGAAATTTCGTACACATATAAATGAAACCGGTTTTACCCACAAAATCCCCAAAATACAAACATTTGTGTATCGTAGTAGAAAAGTCACACTACTTCATTTATGATGAGAATAGCAATTCTGACGTAGTTTCATCTCTCTCTATTGTTGTAAAGGTAACTGTGTTTCGTTTCTATAATTTCTATACTTTTTCTCTTTTAAGTGTATCTGGGCAGAATGTAAAGTCATCTAAACATTATGAACTAG